>WTSP01023518.1:0-46929 GCA_025331215.1 Actenoides lindsayi
GGGCCCCGCTGGCACTAGGTGGCCATGGGGCCCCCCAGCGGCGGTGGGAAGGCAGCGTGGGGGAGCTCAGGGTGGGTGGGTATCTCCGGGCACCGCTCTGCATCCATGCACGCCCTCTGCAGCCGTCCCCGGAACCCCCGGAAGACCTCAAGAGGTCTAATAGGCAAAATAGGTAAAGAAATGCTCCTCGGTGGCTGTCATTGCCCTGTGCCTCCGACAGTCTCTCTTCCCGAACTGGGTTTTATCCGTCTCTGGAAATAAAAGCTGCAGCAAGCAGCACATCTGGTTAGTGCTGGCCACAACGTGTACTGCTGTAGACGAGGAGCAGCACATCCCTGCTCGTCCGAACCGGCTCGTTGCTGGGACCCGCGGTATCCATGGGAGACAATGTGTATGGAACAGGAAGCCTCCTTTGCAGGCAGCAGAAGGTGCCCATGTTGCATTGGTGCTCAAGTTGCTGTCAGGCCACGCACCTGCCTGCAGTACTGGTAGGCAAGCACCAGCCTGGTCACCACCAGGAACTGCCAACATTGTCTGTCTTCTGCTGCCTTTCTGCCCAAAAAAGATTAACTTTTTTTTTTCCTGAGTAACATTTCAGAGAGTTTGTATCTGGACATTTTATTAATTACCCTCAATCCAGTGACTTTTTCTTAAGAAGAGAACATTTTTTCTTAAGAAGTAGTCACAGAGAGAGCTTTTTCTGCTACTGCCTTTGGATGGAGTTTTGCCTGTCAGTAATAGGCAGGTTTCTAAGAGGAAATTTTAAGATGAATGATAAAGGACACCCTAAACTTTGCAACACAGGGATGATCTGCCACTAGGTTTCTAGTTTTCTGTTTAGTTTTTCAACCTGCCATGTGATGGAACATATAATATTTCAGTTTCAGTATTAACAGGCTTATCTCCTATCTTACACCTTACCCCAGTGGTGGTATGTGTTATATGAGTTGTTTCCTCCAAGGTTGCCATAATTCTGCTGTACTTCTTAGAGTTGCCTCCACTTTGTGTTATCTCTCTGCTGATCACACTGCTAGAATTAGCATTTCATGAGCAAGAGATTAGAGCAGCGCTCAGCGGGAGCCAGCGGTGGCTAACAGTGGGCTGTCAGTGCACGCAAGCAAACTCCCCACCCTGATTTGTGCTGCCTGTTGCACCGGGGACTTACCATTAACTCTGTTGTCATTCCTTGTCTGCTTTAACATGATTGCTTTCAAGATTTCTCTCTCCAGGAGAACATCTGTGTTTTGGATTAGTTTTCCCTAGACAGATTTACTTACAGTTTTTCCACATTAAATCTCCATATTTTGTTGCTTTCTCGTCTATCTAGGTCCCCCCCCTTTTTTTTTTCCTTTTGTATTATTCCTCCAGGTGCTTTCAAAATCTCCCCGTTTAGTGGAGTCAGCAAAGTGCTCTGGTATCCCAATTTACTCTTTGTATTAGACTATGAATGAATTACACATCCCTGGATGTCCTTCTGTAACACAGTGCATTCACTTGCAGTCCTTTGTTTACAGTTCATGCTTTTGTCATCTGCATGATTGTGCCAATACCCAAAAGGATTTAAATTACTATTTCCATCAGACACATATGAAAAAGCTATAAAACCCAAAATAACTCCCCCAATTGTTCTGCTTATCAGTCATAGTTACATTAACTTCTGAATGTTACAAGACTCAGTATGTTTTACTTTACTAAATAAAAGCTTACAGTAACTTCCAGACCACTATTGATTCCTGTTTAAAAATTGCTTGAATATTTAATTTTCACACTGCTTTCTGCCTGTATAATATCATTTTTCCATCGCTTAGTTGTAACTGGCAGAAAATGTTTCTTGACCTTTAATTCACAGACATAACAGTATAAATATGCCCAGGAAAGAAATACAAAATTTTGCATGGCAACAATCATATCTGACAAAAGGATGAAATGAGATGGTGAATGAATTTAAATAGTTGAGTTTTCTGTGCTTTGTTTTATCTATGTATTGGATTCATGGTAAAAGCATATGTAGACTGTGTCCCCAAAACACACATTAGCTTGTCAGCATTCCCATGCCTCATCCAGATATCCTTTTTTTTTTTTGGTACCCTGATGCTCTGGGGTCAAATACTACACAACCGGTCTTGAAAAAAATAGCCGAGGTGGAGGCTGTGGCTGTGCCTACAGCTGGGGATACCACAGCCCTAAAGCTCACCTTTTTTAAAGCATGTTACCCTGATGGACATACAGATGGCAAAACTGCCCGGAGTGCCTAGCCAGTGCATCCCAGTGACTGCTGGAGAAACTGTGTTTCTGGCCTGTACAGTTTCACTTGGTCAAGAAATGAATAGAGGAAGGAGACTTAATGCTACCTTGCTGTGCACCCCTCTGGTAAAGCAATGATAACTACACAATACTCTTGCATTATTTTCTGCTTCACATCCCAGCATTGCTTTCAGTGCGAGCTATTTCCATTTCCCTCTGCTCTTTTCTCTTCTTCATAGAGAGACAGATCCTACATCTTACGTTCTCTTGTTCTGGGTAGGTTTGCATTTTGAGTGCTGCAGTATGATTGACTCCAAGGTCTTGTTCTCTCAAGGCATTTCATTGTCCTCTTCTTTTGAATGCACTTGAGAACCAAGACCCAAGTAGGGTATCTTTCTGATGAGTCACAGCAAGAGGATTTTTATCTACAACTAACTTATTGACTGATTAAGTCCTCATGGTAATGATGATAAAGACTATCCAGTTTGCAATACTTCTCCCCAAACTCAAGAGCTCCATTGCTTCACCATCACTGTTACATGACTTACCCCCCCCCATTCTGTGGTGAAAAGAGATATTTAAACAGCCCTAAGATTCCTTTGTCCATAATTATTTTAAAGTAGAGTGTGGGATCAAGCAGCTCAGTTCCCAGTGTGCTTTATGAATGCTGTAGCTAAGGCAGTGCTCACATCAGACTGCCACAGACTTATAGACTCTTCATGTGAGGGAGGATGGAAATGCATATCTGAAGATCTTGCCTAGCCCGATACCGATCTTTGAGACCATTGTGCTTTGGCTTACACCCCTTCGCTAGATCCTCCCCTCCTTACCCCCTTTATCTTTACTGAGGATGATGGTGAAGTGCGGGCACAGTGGGAGTTGAAGATTCACTGTGATCATTTGCAATATCAATTAGCAAATGCCTGTGCTCACCTGAAGCCTCAATGGCATGAAGGAGTGCAGCACATGTCCTTCAAATCCCATCCCTGTTCCAGGCCATGCAAAGTCCCATAGGATCAGGGCTCCCAGCTTAGCAGTGCTGATACATAGACAAAGGCACAGACAGCCAGCCCTCCTCTCTCACCCTTATTCAGCTGTCCCTCCTCCTCCTCCCACCTGTGAGGCTTTTGCTGTTAGAGCTTAGTGCATTCAGCTGTCTTCCACCTCCATGATTGCTTTGATAAGTGATAGCAGGGAAGGTATTACTTAAAGAATCTGGGTGACTGTTAGGAAAATAAACAGGCGATGAAAGATAAGGCAGTCTCCTTGGTGCATAATTACCTTAAATGAAGGACTGTTTGCTAATACTGTTGTTTTGATGTGCTAAATAGCTTGGTCCTAACGCCCCAGCAGATACTAAAACTAACATAATTCCCAGTGATGTCACACCAAGATTACAGAGACTGGGGAGGCAGGAGGTAGGGGAGGAATATCCACAAAACAGTTGTGTGTAGGGGAGCTCCCAAACCACCTGGTGTGGCAGGCAGCAGCCTCATCCTCATCCTCACAGACAGCTCTTCTGTCAGTGCAGCTTTGCAAAACCCCATGAAGTGATGCTTCCAGGCAGGTGAATGGCTCTCTCAAAGTCACCTACTCCCTCCTGACCAGCCTGATCTTGAGGAAATGCTCTCAGGCGTGTGGCAAGGAGAGCTCTTTGCATTCATGTTACAGTGCTCTGTGTGGCAGCGTGTGCTCCCCACTTCTTCCTGTAAGAGGGGAGGCTCTCCCTTTTCCCCCTTTTCTCTGTACTGGGCTGAAAAAAGCTGCAGCTGGTTTGTAGGCAGCTGGGATACCTGCGTGTATACAAAATCTGAGCTGCGTGTGACTGCAGGGTTCCTCTCTTTTATTTAATTGTCTGCCTGGAAGCATCTCCTGACCTAATTATGCCTGCAGTTGTGTCACTTAACTTGTCCTGTGCGCCAAGTGGCATAGCATGAGCAGGGAGCTCTGTGCACACACTCTCACACCACTGAGCTAATAGAGACTGACAGGGGGTATCGGGATTTTTAAGACTAAGAAGTCTCCTGGGGTGTTACTAATCCCCTAGAGGTGCCATTAGCTTATGATAACCACACCTTTGAAATTGTTTTATTGCTTTAATAATGTGGTGGTGATGGAAAATGGGGAACACGCCACATTTATTATTTATGCTGGTAAAAGATGAAAGTTAGCAATTAGAAGCTTTAAACCACAGGTTCAAGCAGAACTACATGACTTACATTCATCTTTGGACTATCCAACCCAGCACTGGAATGCCCTTACCATCCAGGTTTGTTAAGTTGGGCCGCCTACACAAACCACAGCAAAGTGGCAGGCCAGCACAATTAACACTGCAAGACAGATAGACATCTTAACCGCAGGGATGGGTGGAGATTTCCTGGTGGGGAGCTGTTGGAAGTGGAACAGTGCTGTATGGTATCTGAACTAATCTTGTGCTATGATAATTCTGTCTTGCTTAAGTGCTTGCAGCTTCTCTGTGCTGCGTAGTCATGCTGTGGCAGCTGCTGTGTGCATCTGATCCAAACTTGCTGCTTCCCCACACACTTAATTGGTAAAATTGCCACCTATTGTTTATAAAAAAGCATGGAAAGAGTGAGCAGAATCTTGGTCCCCAGGACTGTAGAGCAGTGGCTCTGCTGCCACACGGCTGGGAATCACACTCCTTCAGCTCAAGGCAACACAGCGAGGCTGCGTGTTGAACCATATGTGTCGTGACATCTACATCTGGATGGAGCAGCTCTACTGAAATGAAAGAAGCTGGTGCAGCTCATCGCAGAGTGCAACATCAGGCCTTTCAAGGCTGCCAGGCTTCCAAAGTGGGGGGTTTTATCCTGAGCGCCTGCAGAAAGGGACACTGACACCACAGCAAAGCTGAAGGAAAAAGGAGGAAAGTTAGCCTTGTTGTAAAAGAAACTTGCCAAGACAGCATATGTCCACGCTTGGAGCTGTAACAGAAGTGATTTCACTAATCTGCCTCGCAGCCCACTTTCTGATTCTGTGTGATCCTTCCGTGAGGGGGCAAGCTTGTTTGATCGCTTCACCTTAGGATCAAGTAAGCAGAGGACTGACTGGGTGTTTTATCTGCAGTTGGCAGAAAATGGAGGTGAGAGAGAGCAAGCGAGTTTCCATTAAGAATAGAGAGATTAACATACCAAAATTTAATTGGAATTGCACAAGCAGGCAGGAGGTGTGAAGCTCTGAGTTCACACATAGATTATGCGGGTGTCCTATGTACTGCATTTCAAACATCTGCGGTGTCACTATCTCAGCCTCGTACTTTGGTCCTTGCAATGAGCTTTCATGTTGGTTACTGGTATTGGACATGCTTGTTTCTGTTGTACATCCTTCTGCCCTTTGCCTCATTGCACCGCACCACTCCCACTGAAAGGCCGTGTGCAGACAGAGGTGATGCAGGGACCTTGGCTGTGACTTGGTTTCCCCTTGGCTCCAACATACTCAATGTTACCGCTGTGTCCTTACCACAGCCTGCAGAGAATCCCCTTCCCTGAAGCAAACCCCAAAGCAAACTTAGGCCAACTGCAGACGTGTCCAAAGCCCAGTGTTTTTGTGGGTGAGCAATGCTGGAGTACAGCAGCTGGCTGTGCAGGGCAAAGCAGGACCCCTGAAGTCATTAGTGTGCTTCTAACGAGCACGGGCACTCTTACATCAGTGTGTTGTTAACTGGGATCCACATTGTTCTTCCAGAAGACTGATTCAAGGCTTAACACAGGAAGATTACATTAACATCAGCTGCTGGCATCCACATTGCTCAGGCAAGAAGAAATCATGTACACAACCTGGATCCTCTGCCTGCATCCCAGGACTGACAAACTCTCACTTTGCAGGACCTGATTCACTTTGTCTGTGTCTCTTTTTTTCCCGGGCAAAGGCCTTAGGGCTGCACATCCCTTCCTGCAGAAATAACACATGATTCCAGACAGGCTGCAGAAGGATTGAAGCTGGTACAGTCAGCACTGCGAGTGTGGGCTGCTACCACTTAATGAAGATAATTGATTTAAGTCCATTCATCACCTTCTCACACGGACATTGCCCTCTGACAAAACCCCGTACCTTTGGTTCAGGTTATTCCTGTAAGGCTGGAGTTTGGTGACAGCCATGAGCAAAGCTCAGCCTGGAGATGGGTTTCATTTCTTTTCCTTGAGGCTGCTGTCAGCCTTGGCTATGCTCAGGGACCTTCCCCAGCAGCACCAGCAGGCCAAGCTGCCCAGCCTCACTTGGAGGATTGTGCTGTGCTAGGGAAAACGCTTCTGGCTCTTCTCATGTGTATTTGGGGCAGAAAGAAGGTGTAGTTTAGATTAGAGCACTGTGGCTTTATCAGTGTTTATCAGTGTAGGAGTTCTGCTCCGTGTAGCATAACAGCCTCAAGTCCTTTTAAACCCTGACATCAATATGTGGTGATAAGATAACACTGGTTATCCTGTACCGGTTGCTCTAGATAAGATAAACCCTTTTATGCTTTAAAACAGGACTCAAAGTTTCTGCTATGTTTTCTTTTCCTTTTAATGTAGCAAACTCCAGAAACATTTTATTTCTAAGGGAGTGGTATTTATAAGAATAGATAAAAATAGTGCATATCATAAATAAGACTTTCCAAACTTGCCCAAGGAACATTAAACATTTTCTTTCAAAGACTAAATAGAAATGAGCTAGTAGGAGGTAGATTTCAATGTCTTAGAGAGTTGTTGGGTTTATTAGAAGCTAAAATTATTCAAAGTAAGTGGTCATGCCAACATTTACTTTGTCAGAGGATTGTCCACACAGTGATATTTCAGCAGCAGTGGATGTTAATTTTCAGGTGGTTACTTTTAATTAACATGAAATGACTTCTGTGGAAGTTTGAGACAGCAAACTCACTGCTGGAGACAGCAGTGTGGGGCATTTCCATTCTGCATTTAAAGCTGGGACTGGATCACTCTGTACAAGCCAGAACACCCATAAATCTACAGTACTGACTCTTCAAGTGGAGACCGCATCTTGGAGAATTTAGAGACACAGTCATTCATTAGTGAGCTAAAATTAATAACTAGGTCCTTTATGAAATTTAGCACTTTAGTCTTGTTTGTCCCAAATGATTTTAACAATGGAGTAACAGACTCTTCACATTTTCCGTATAATTAAAATTAATTGAAATGATGTACATTAGTTGTAATTAAGCTATGCGGCTAAGAGTGGTTGTATCTAATTGCTATGATTATATAGGCTATAAACAAGCTCCAGTAAGGAAAGTGCAGTTATTGTGACACAAGAACTCAGCCGCCTGCCACCTTCCCATGACAGACGGTCTGCAGGGAGGGAAGGCTGTGCTGGGGATGGGGCTGTGCTGGGGATGAGGCAGTGCTGCAGTAGCTGGAGGTGCTTTGATAGCTCAGATGGCTCAACTGTCCCTGACCCCAAAACCTGAGCATTAAAGGTTTCACTGCACCCTTTGCTCAGCTCTAATGGAGCACTAGAAGGGTAGAAGCTGAGGCAGGAATGCAGCTCCTGTGAACCAGAGGAAGCCTTTGGTGCAGAGTCTGGCATAGCTTATAAATCCCTGAACTGACCACAAATGTAGCTCCATGTTCATCGATGCATCCCAGTCACCTTAAGCCCCCTTACCCCAGTAGCAGAGGCAGTGCAGGAGCTGTGCAGCATGCAGAAGGTGACCCTGTGACAGCAGTAGTGAACTCCTGCTTTTAGCTCCAATGATCTCCATCTCCCTGTGGAAATGTTCTGTGGCTGCAAAGCACCTCCAGGCTGCTTTGCCCAGCTGCCTCACACCGAAGCTGCCCACAGCAGTGCTGCAACAGGGCAAGGAAACAAAGCGAAAAATCCCCCCGCTGCTCCATTACCTTATTAAACTTCAGGCCTAAATTGCAGATTTATGGTCATTATATAGGGCACTACAGGGCCAGCTTGAGGTTGCTTTGGATGTCCTGCTTGTGCAATCACCTTTTTCTTTTGTGTGTGCTCTCCTTAGGCTTTTCTGAGCAGTGTCTTGAAAGTGCAACTCTAACTGTGGATTTCCACATTTCTAATATGTGGTCTGGGCAATAATGTGTGTACCCCCTGCACCAACTAGTTTTTTTGGGGGGGGGGTTTTGGTTTGTTTTTTTTTTTCTTCTCAATGCCTTGTGAATATTGAGCTTCATTTCATGGAAAACTCTTTATAGGCTTTTGTTATCTTTTGGTAGGGGAATAAACCCAAAGATTTGAACTGATGCTGTTGTAATCTGCCCTCTCACCACCTGCAGCTGGCTTGTGCATGACGGGCAGCAGATCGCAGGGCTGCGTTGTGTCTTGCAGGATGTTAGAAAAATGAATGTTTCAGCAAGGCTTCAGCCTCTGCAGCACATGGGAGTAGGAGGGATATGGCTTAGCTTTGCCAGCTGTTCACATGGCTACATTACAAAGCAAAACATCCCCGCTAAAGCATTTGCCTGGTACACTACCAGCAGCAGAGCAGATGCAAAAGTCTGTGCTCAATACACAGCAGGCAACAAAGAATTATGAACTGTCCGAATTTCCCTTTTTAGAGTGCACTGGGAATGGTTGTCAGGGCTGCCAAGCAAAGCCTCTTGGAATGTAGAACACATGGAAACCTTCCTGTTAATTAATGGGGGGTTGTGCTTTGGGCAAGTGACTCCTGCAGCGTTTCTCCCACCCTGCGTCTGTCCCTAACTCTGGGCTGGTCTCTGCTGAGCAAGGTCGGTTTATTCCCATACTCCAAACACTCCAGATGAGGATGTTACCTTCAGGCATCCACCTTGGATGAAACCTCTTGGCATGCCTCAGCCTGCTCCCCCATAAAACCCCAGGAATCCACTTCTTGCAGTACTGCTCTGCAGCCCAGCGTTGCAATATCAGTTGTTATCCTTGCAAGACTCATCTGTCTACCTTCAGGCTCAGCAACACCATCACAAGGAAATATTTATTCTTTACACATAGGTGTAAATTAGTGACCCTCTCTCACACAACTGTGTCAATCTGGCTGGCTCCCATTTTATCATTTCTTTGATGTTCTGCATACCGTGAAGTTTAGGGTACAGATTTAGACAGCCCAGGGGCAACCACAGGGCCTGTATGTGCTAGGCCTAATGGAGCTGCACTAATAGTATTACAGTAGGGAAGCAGAGCCTTTAAAAAAAAAACAAGCAACCACTCAGGATGGACAGACCATGATATTGGTTGGGGTGTGGGTGGGAGAGTACAGGGAAGTGAGAAAAAACATTAGCATTTTGCAACATTAGCCAGGAGCCTGGGGACCTGCTATGGCAAATAAAAAACCCACAGGATTTTGTCAAGGGAATTCAGCCAAAAAAAAGTAAAAGTTTCATTTTTTCAATGTAATAACTTTTTACTCCATTTAATCTCCAGTTCAACCATCTGAACAGATAATAGAAAAGTACTGTGAGATTGGGAATAATCAGAACTGAAGTAAAGGAGAGAAATGATGCTCAGAAATGTGCTGGCATGTTCACAAGCAAGAGTCATCCAAGACAGCAGAGAAACCAGGAGGTGAGTAAATCAGGACAAAACCAAATCTTCCTACCCTGTCCCAGGAAGCAAGAGGAACCTGCTGTGCATTTCCACCTGGCAGACCAGCACAGGCTCTGTGGACACAAGAGACCATCAATAACCCCCAGGGCTTGCAGACTCCATAACCTCCAGTCTCCAGCTACTGCTGCTGGAGAGCTCAAGTCACAAACTCAGCTATGAGGCATTGGACTCAGACAAAGGTGCAGCTCTCGCCATGGCCCCTTCTTACTGAAAAGGAAAACTTCACTTTGGGATTTTGTGTCACTGAAGCTGAGAAGCTTAGCAGGAGCAGGGTCAAACTTTAACATCACATTTATTCTGTTTAAAAGTTAGTATTTTAACTTTTGTACAACTTGTGGCTATACTTAACTGTCATCTTTACTAATAAATATCTTAGGGTGGATGAAGGGGAGAGGGGAAATGGAGATGACAGTTAAGGCCCAATAGTTAGAAAATTTCCACCATGCAGGTCTAAAGGTCTGAGTTGCTACAGTGTAGAGTTTGTGGTCAAAAGCATATGAAGGTGAGGAGATGGGGAGTTTTGGTTTTTTCCCTTAGTAAAACTGAGGTTCAGCTTGGGGGGGACAAGATGCCTGTGGGGACAGCAGACATGTGCCAGTCTGAGCTGCCCCCCAGAAGCAGAACTTGCCTCCTCCACTTGCATAAAGTGGTACAGTTGCCCAGCCTTTGGGACTGCTTCTCTGGCCTCCGCCCAAAATAAAACTTCATTAAAAAGAAAGGCAGGTGGTACACGAGGTCTAAACGGAGCCATGTGCATGTGATGGGCACTGGTCCACAACAATGATGGATTCATGAGGAAAGGTACAAAAGAGGTTGAGAATTCAACAATTTTAGGAGTCGAAGTGCAGAAAAACATATCAAAGCGTTCACGGGGGTATCAGGTTGGCCGAACATGAGACATGCTGCTGGAGCCTGGCCAGGAAGGGGAGTTCAGCACAGGAGGGCTGGCAGGAGCCCAGCAGCTGCCCTGCAGCACCGCTGCAAGGAGAACAAAGCCACCAGCCATCCCACTGCTGGTTAGTCCAAACAGAGAGGGGTTAGAAGTGCATTGCTGGTCCAGTGACCTCATGAGCAAGGCAGAGAGACCAGGCCAAGTAGCCTGTCTGCTTGTGATGGCGAGCAGCCCTCCTGCTGCCTGGCAAACCCTGCCCACCTGTGCCACGGGAAGGGCTGCGCAGCCCAAGCAGGCCAAGCCAGACCTGTCTTGGAAGAGCCAAAGCTGCTGGCCAGCTCTGCAGACTGAGGTCAGCCACCTCACTGCTCAGAAAGGATCTTCTGCAGTGAGGGCATTTTCCCCAGGCTTTGCAGGGTATTTGAAAAAAGCCTCCGAGGTTCAGGTATGTGCAGGCAAGCGGGATTACCTTCCTAACTGCAGAGACAACTCAGAAATTTTGGATATCTGCCCTGGTGTGAGCTGAAGAAAACACATTTTTGGACATTTCTCTATCAAAACCAAATGAACAAGGTGGATCACGTTTAAAAAACAGGAACTTAAATAAAGGTGATATCTTCATGTATTAAAAGATCTGAATTCCTTAAGTATACATGCCTCCCAATTGATCCTATTTTGTACTCATTTAGTATTTGATAGCCAATTAAAAAAAATAATCATATTTATTTAGTACTGTATTATGTTTTTACACCTCGAAGAATCTCAAACTATGTAGTCTCTAAACATATCTTGGTTAAGGTCTTTGGGCTTTTGGTATCTAGGCTTTCTACAAACAAATATTTCCTGTCTTCCTCGTGATACTCCCTTATCCTCCCCAAAACATTGAATACGTCTTAAGAGTAATCAAGAAGCCAGAGCAACTGCTCCTGGCAGGAAGCTGCTGAGTTGTTATCCAGAAGCCTGACCGGCATTATTTGGAACAGATGCTCTTTCAACTTCGTAATTTTCAGCCAAAAACAATGGCAGTAAGTAAAGCTGTAGGTCAGAGGAAGGCTAAATTCTATGAGAATCATGTGAAAATATTTTTGATTTCACACATCCTCTCATTTACAGCACATGCTTCTGAAATGGTCTGTGAACCCTAAAGTGCAGCTGCAGGTTTGGCCTCCAGGTTCATGACCTGGATTTGCCACCAGTCGAAACTCATGGGGAGAAGCCAAGCACAGGGTCACCATCCTGCTGGAGCCCTGGGTGCAGACTGTGCTGCCTGGCTGGCGAGATGGGCCAGCCATGAGGAGCTGTTGCTACCTGTACCTGTAACCCTTATCAGTGCAAGGGAAGGGCACTAGGTGACATTATTGGCCAAGCAGGAGGACATTATTGCAGCCAGCACCTGGCTCTGTAAAATCTTTTGCCTTACCTGTGAGCCAGGAGCAATCAGCAATGTGGACAATGAGGTGGCAGCCCACTCACCTGCATGGCCATCTTAAACCCAGGAGCTCGTGCGGCTTCGGAGAGGTAGGTCCTGTCCTCAGGGGATCCCAGGGCTGCACAGGACAGGGCACAGGACAAGGACTGCAAAGCAGAATGAAGCTTTCAGTTCTGAGGGCCAGGAAGGCAGATTTTGGCCTCCCCAGCAGGATAGAGGGTCTGCTGGGCTCACACCGTCCCTTCCCTTTGCTAGGCATTCCCAGTTTAACAGAGCTCAAGAAACGAGCAAGTCTCAGGAAATAAATGTTTTCAGTCTCTCTTTTTTATTGCCTGTAAAATAGCAGGAGGCTTTCAAAGCAACAGCAAATCCTGTTAAAAAAAGTAGAGAAAATTTAAGAAATGTTTCTTGTCTCAGATCCAGCCCTTTTCACCTTAACTTTCCATCATGGTACATAAAACTTTTGTATATTTTGGCAGAGCAGAGAAATAGCTTTTCCCCCTTCTCTTCCTTGCACAGGCCAGGAGCTCTGAGCAAGCTTTAAAACCGAGTTTTGCACAAACACAGAACGGCCAAATAATAGAGCAAGAAAACAGCATTAAACTTTGTAGACAATCAACTTTATTCTGTGCACAGCAGCTAGTTTCTCCCTGCTCTCAGCAGAAATAAAAATTTACAAGTGTTCTGGGAAAGCATTAAAACCCAAACACGTCCAGACAAAGTCTAGTGCAAACTACTTGGAAATAGATCTGTGCATTACCTTCTGAAAGGCTCATTCCAACCGTGCTGGTGTAGCCGAGCTGACGGCATCCAAAACAAATACCCCCTTAGGGTTCAGGATGGGATTTGAGGGTTGAGATTTTTGATGCTAGTCATCGGTGTGTCCCCAGAGAGGTAGTCACAGTTCTCTGCTGTTGTGAATCTTCTGATCAAAGACCTTTTCTGCACCATTGCTTGCTCACTGCCACAGAGGAAGAGTGCCTACGTATTTGGGAAAAAGTGGAACCTCCCAGCACTGTGAGGAAAAACCCAGCTACTAAAGAGAAGGGATCGAAGATAAGAGGATTGGATGTGTTCAGAGGCAGACGCCCCAGCCCTTTCCATAGGGAGCATATTAGGTTTGCTGTACACTCTTATTGCACTGAATGTCATCTTCCAAGCATAGCAAATAACATTTTCATAAAGCACTGCTTTTAATCAAGCACAACCTTCACATCCCCAGAGGAGCTATCTGGAGTCTGTGCCTTTTCTCTACTGTTCTTTTTTGCCCCCTTTTAACTCCCTCCCTTAGAGGCTTGTGCCTCCAGCAAGGAGGGCTCCATGTAGTTCCCTTTGGAGCTCATTAACACAGGTCCATCCATCAGGCCACGAGGCTGAGAGCGAGATGCACGGTGCCCACCATCCCCCGGGAGCGAGCACGCAGCCTGTGCGCAGGGCCTGGCTGTCGCATAGCGATGCATTAATAACCCTGGTGCTTATGTGAAAGCACTCTGCTACCTGATTATACAGCCCCGTGCATGCTGGGATGCTTAAGCAGGATGCCAGTCTTGATGGAGCAGTGGGATCCAGCGAGGTGTGTTCTTATGCAGTATATTAAAACCACTAATTATGCTTCAGTGTTCATCCAAACAGAGAGGTTATTTGCACACCCAGTAACTGTTGCAGCTGGGGTCAGAGGCTGGGGTGTTTGGGTTAAAATGGCCTAACGTGCATTTCAGAATATCAATCCATAACAACGCTCTCATTACTGCACTAATGGAGACCAGTCCTTTTCCAAGCACCAACACCATGACCTCATGTGTAATCACCAGTGAGCCTGTTGACCGGTGAGCAGCTTGCATGGGTGAGAGTGAGACCTGCTTCCCAAAGATTCAGGTGGTTCTTTCCTGCACGGCAGATGCTTTATATCCAACACAAGGAGAAAAGCCTGCCAAATATGTTTGTTTCTTTAGCAAGTACTAATGCTTGGGGCAAGGGGTTGAATCCATCTTCCACACACAGTCTATAGCCAGTAAGTGCTCCTGAACAGAAAGGCAAAGCCACCATCAGCTTTACAGAGGGCAGGACTGATGTCTAATCAAAGTGGCCAAGGAGCATTGACATAAGCACAGTCTTAGCTATACACAGAGCTGCTGGTCAGATTTATCTGTTCCCATGGCTGGCTCTGGGCAGAACCCATCATATCTGAATCTCAGAGCACAAGGACTGATGAGGAATGTAGTAGACTGAAGGCTTTTGCTCTCACGTGCAAATGATTCATTATGGTATTTCTCAGACTGCTGATGAGAGGAATCAATGCTGATGAGAAATGCTGCATTTTCTTTTCTGGGAGAACACAGCTTTGTTCCCTTCCCCCATTTAATAATGCACATTTTATCAGGCTAAATTGGTGAGCCTGGTAGCAAGTGATTCAAATCAACTTCAGCAGCTATGAGCAATCACATATACTTGAAGAAACCCACTTATACCACTTTCTGCAGAACCTGAGGAAAGCTGGCTATGAACTCACTACCATAGTCTATTAATGCTGAAGAAAACCCATTTCAATGAACCTCTAACAGCTGATTGAGACTTCTGTAACAGAACTGCAGAAAGGGTCAGCTCCTTCCTTCAGGCTGGGCAGGCCAAGTGCATCCCTGTCTCTCTTGGTAGCCATTGGGAGGAAAAGCAGAGGGACAGAAGGACTGCTGTGCTGTGGGGAGAAAGGAGGGAAACCTCCTGGTTTCTCAAGTGTTGACACTCTCAGCCTCACCAAGAAGGTCATGAAGTGCTAAGTTTCACCTGTGTCTCCTGATACTATAGGAAACAGTTTCTTGAACTGCAGTGACCACTGTACACAGAAGAGCTGTCTCACACCATCCTTCTGCACAAAGCGCAGAGGTGTCTGAAGATGTAAAGAAAGGCTGAAGACTCATGTGATTTTGCAGGCTAAGCTGTGTCCTTGTTTTCACAGGAGACATGCCAGGCCATATTGGCAGCTCAGCTGATGGAGCCCTTCCCCTACTTTGCCACTGGGTCAGTGACCCAGCAAATGGCACTGTACTCCTGAGGGTGCCCAGAGTCCTGACAAGCAGAAAAGCCTCTAGCACAGAGCTGCTGTGATGGCACCGAGGGCACTTCATCCTTGGTGACTGGTCTACGTTTCACCTTGGGATCAAGGCTGCCCTATCCAGCTCATTTACACTTTTCCCTCCCAGTGAGGGCCAAGCATTTTCTTACCTCAAACCAAACCTTGTTAACAAAATAGGTATGTTTAACTGGAAGGAAAAATACATTGTCTCGTGGGGCCATCCAAGGTGTTGGATGAACACATTAGCTGGGCTTTATAGCAGACCTCTCTCTGGATAGCCTAAAAAAGCTAACCTTCTCCAGGCTGCAAACCCAACCATTTCTCTGCTAGCAAAACCCCCACATTTCAGTGTCCCCCTGCAGCCCACATTTTTAAGCCTGCCCGAGATTGGAGGGGCTACATAGACTGAAGGTATGGAAGGAGTAGGGAAGACAGTCCTTGCCCGTCCCCACCGCTTATCTCACCTCTTCCTGTGTCCTGCTCCTGCCTGTCCTTGGGTGTATCTGGGCAGTGATGTGGTCAGCAGGGAGCTGCCTTGCCCTAATAGCCTGTTTCAGCGTGCAGCAGGTCCCCACACTCAGCAAAACATAGGAAACAAATGTCCACAAACCTTTCAAAAGCACGTAGGTGCCAACCACCCACCTCCCCTTCAAAGCAGCAGGACCCCAACTGGGAAACACTCCTCTGGTCTAGAAAGAAGGGGCACTCTTCCCTCCCATCCCTATAAACTCTTCAGGCTGTTGATGCCTCCCAGCTGCCTTTGTTCCAGGCAGATTGGCCCTTGCCAGCAGCTGGGGGGTTGCCAGGCTCTGTGTCTTGGGCAGCTGGCCATGAGACCCTGGGCTGTGGCCTGAGCCCCCTCCTGAGCCCGGCTTTCCTATGCCCTCCCTGAGCAAAATCCATGGGCCCCAGTGGTCCCCAAGGACTCGTGTCATCCTGCTTGAGCCGTGGGTGGTCGTCAGGATGAAGATGGGGCCCTGCCTGGGCCCTTGAGCCCGGAAAGGCTGTGGGTGCCTCTGGAAAATGAGGACTGTCCTCCCATTGCTGCTTTTGTAGTAGCAACTGCTGTGCCGAGATAAAAGCTTTTGTTTGCCTTTTCTCTCCTACATTCCTAATCTCCCTCCATGCTGGTCTCCCCTATAGTCCATCAAGCACTTTTAATCTCTAATTGCATATGACTGATGAGCCTGAACTCCATACACGGCGTTGCCAAGAACCACTTTTTTCAGAGCCTGCTTTAGCTCTTTAGGCCAGTCATAACACACTGCAGGACCATTAAGAGTTTATAGTTTGTATACATAACACCCTCGGAGTACCAGAGGGTGGTTTATCCAAACAGAAAAGAATTGAGATGAATGAATGCAGAAATGACTTTTGGCCAGGAAATGCTTTAATTTTAATTAGGGGGGAAGGGGGTGAGAGAGGAATGAAGAGGCTTTCTTCTCTCACAAAAGACAAGACTAATGAGTTTACAGCTGCAGGCGCTGACCTTGGAGCATCCCGTATAATGCTAGTGCTGAAATGTTTGGATGTGATGTTAGCCCCGATAACCTTGCTTCTAAAAGGAAGAAATAAAGGGAAATGGCTGAATGGGGAGAGATTCATTTCATGGGGATGTACAGACGTATTTATTTCCCTCCCCCCCATTCCCGTTCAGCTGCCTTTGGCGACACAGCCATTCACCCAGCTGCTGAGCTGTGGGCCTCGTCTACTTTTCAGAAAAAATAGCCAGTTAGGGCAGTTTTCCCATATTTAGGACCCTCCTTCATCCCAAAGCCCCTCTTGCAAGCCCCCCACCTCCCTGGAGCCTTTGGCTAGGTGGCAGTGCCCCTGGGAACCCCAGCACTGGGCAGCCTGTGCACGAGAGAAATTGGGGCTTCTGATGCAGTGGCTGGAAACAGGCTGACAGCCTGAAACTGGCTGCGCTCGGCACAGGCATCGCCACCCGCTTTACTTGGTCACCGGCTTGCGGCATTTGAACATGGGCCAGCACCACAGCGCGGGTCTCACCGCCATCCCCAGCCTGAGAGGCTCCTTCTCCTGCCCTGGCAGAGTCATGGCACGGGAACCCTGTCCAGGCGCAGTGCAGAAACAGAGCTGCCTGCCCGACGGGCCGTGAGTTGACACGAGTTGGCAGCGGGGTCTTCTTGGGTCGCGTGCCGGAGCAGCAGCGACGTGGCCCTGTGCAGCTCTGGACCTGCTGGGCTCTCTCTCCTCTGCGGGGGCACAGCCCCTGGCGAGCACTGTGGTTCATGCCAGGCCGATCCTGTGCCTCCATCTCTTGGCACCGTGCGGACTTCACAAAGGGTGCAGCTTGCGTGTCTTCCAAAAACTGCAGAGCTGCTGCTCCCATCTCCCTCCTCAGCCCATCCCTTCCAGGATGGGAACATCAGCCATAAAGTCTCCCAGCAGCTTCCGGGCACCCTGGCATCTCCTTCCTCCCCTGGAGCTCCTTCCACCACCCTGTAAAGCATCGTCTGGCCCCACGGCTCCTCCCACGGATGCTACCACGCTACATCCACGGCGATTATTGAACTCTCGCCCCGCAGCGTGAAGCTGCTGTGAGCTGTTGGGGCTAGGAAGCCAGTTTTGCCTCCGGGGAATCAACACCCCCTACCCTGCTGAGTCAGCAGCCAGACGGCCTGAAACAATAGTGCAAGTTAATGGAGCAAAACAACCATCGGTGTTTCCTATTAAAAGTATTTTTATGATGATGATTATTATTAATATTATATAGAGGCTGTAATTTTCTCCCGACTCACTCCAACATCTCACAAAATAAACAGTTGCTGTATTATCCCCTTGTAAATGAGACCACAGGATTGTAAACTTTAATTTGTTACTTTTGGCTGCTCTCAGGTTTGGCAGACAATTAAACCAATTCATTAGTTCACAGAGGCACATTTTTGGCCATGGCTGGCTGTGTGAAGTCATCGAGTGAACACATTGGAGGCAGGGTGTGGAAGAACTGTACAGCATCTTTGCCACAGCATCCATCAGTAATGGTCCAAGTAGGCTGGTGTGGAATTTGCAGACCCAGGTCTGGGAGGGGTGTGTGTGTGTGTGTGTGTGTGTCTGGTTCCTCCCATTGTGCTGCTGTGCCCTGGGCATGTGCATTGGCAGCCCAGTGCCCTGACTTGTTGGCCAGAGGCGCGGTATCAATCCTGTATCTGATGGGGAGGTAGCTGGGTTGCGCCTGAGGCTTAACCTGCAGTCTGATCAGTGAAACTCCACAGGACATGGTAGAAAATGCTGAGCTCTTGGAAAGGCTAATCTGGCTGTGCATGACCTCCAGAGCCATCCGCACCAGCTGAATTAATTCCTTGAATAGCTGGACTGCTTCCCACCCTGCTTTCTCTGCTGCAGACACACGGTCAGCCTATACCAGCCCCATGACAGCAGTGTGTGGCTTTTAGCCTTGTCAGGACAACCAGTTGTGTGCACTGAGAGTTAACGTGGTTTTTTTTTTTAAATGGAAGCCATAAAAGTATATTTTATGGTATTATCACCTCCCGTGTCCAAAGGGGCTTACTGCAAACCCCCAGTGAGATGAGGTTCCCTTGTCAGACATTTTCCACACACCGTAGTTTCTTAGATGTCCATTAGCAAACAAAAAAAGAGCCATCTTAGTTTAAAAAAAAGCCCCAAAGCAAACAACATAAATTTTCTCCCTTTTCTTTTGTTCACTCCACAGTAGGTGTAGAAGCCTCAGTGCCTGTGACCCATCAACATCATTGGGTAGGTGGAAAGGCAGCTGATCTTCACAGTGGCCTTGATAGTGCTGTGTACTGCTATTGGTTTCTGAGATACGGCAGGAAATCCACTCGTATTTTCTCTCTTTCTGCTAGTCCTTTGTTGGCTGGTAGACAAGGTATGGCTGCCTGCATCCTAATGGGCTTCGTGGGAATCTATACACAAGGGGCTGAATGCATCCTTAAAAGCAGGCAGGAGGTTTTCCACTTGCAGGTCATATTGGTGAAATGCAAAGAATAATACAGATTCCAGAAGTGGACCTAAAATGCTTCAGGTCAGTTTTCTTCCAGCTTTTTCATTCAACAAGCCATTAAGCAGGCACTCTTACATCCTTTCACGCTCCTTCCAAAGCGTTGCATTGGCCCTGTGCCTGTGACAGTAATTCAGCAAGCCCCCAGGAAGGATTTTACAGGTGATGGTGGTTTCTATGTTTCTGTTCAAGAGCCATTGACCTGGAAGAAAGGACTTTCCAAGCCTATAGCAACATGGGACAGAGGAAGATCTTTCTTCATGGTACAATAAAGAAAGGAATTTTCAGCATCTCCACTCTCCTGGTACCATTAAGCTAATGTGGAAGAGATCCTGACCCCCCGAAGCTTGGTCTCACCCAGCACAAGACTCCCATGTGGTGCTCAGCTGGGCTCATTCCCTCTCAAGCTAACATTATTCATTCCTGTCTTATTTCAACAAACTGCTTTTCTCTCAAAAATCACTCTCATCTCAGGGATTTTGGAGTGAATTTTTTTTTGAGTGCTATTTTATAGCACTCAAAATGAAAAGAAAGACTTTTGAATAATGGACCTTAAAAGCTTCCCCAAACTCGTTCCCCACCATCGCATTTCTCACTGGCCAGCACTTTGAATTTGGATCTGCACAAAGTCTCCTGTTCTGCATTTTTCTCTGGACGGTCTCACCACTGCTGCCATGGCCGGGGCACTGGCTTTCCATCAGCTGGAAGTGCTGGAGGCAAAGGAGAGGCTGCCGTGGGGAGCGGAGCATTTATGGAAAGCTGCTCCCTTTCTTCAGTGTCTATTAGTTTCTTGAAATAATAATATTTATTAATAGAAGTGTTTTGATGAAACGGTGAGCAAACGCTGCAGAAGAGAGAACCACAGCCTGTATTGTGACGGCTCTTCCAAACAACAGCAGCAGGAACCTCCCTGCCCTGGCCGAGTTTCTTGTGCGGTTGCTGCTGGCAGGATGTGCGGCTTGTGACCGAGGCTGACGGGGTGTGAGCTGGGCTCCGGCCTCCTTTGGGGGTCTGAAATGTCCTCTGCTCCTCAAGCTGCTTTTAGGGGGAAGACGAAGGGCTTCACCCTGCTGCGCCCAGCTGCAGTTCGCTGCTTGAATTCCCATCAGCGGTTGGAGGAGGAGGAGGACGAAGCTGGTCGGGTTTTGAATCAAAAAAAAAAAGTCCTCTATTTTTTCTCCTTTCAGCTATTTATCAAGGCTCAGGGCAAAGGGCCTGACACCCGGGCAGCGCGGCCCGGCTGCTGTGATCTGTGTGACACAGCAGCCGCCGCTGAGCTGGTAATGAGGGACCTTCTGCTGAACGGCCAATTGAGCAGCCGGTGCCTGCCCAACAGCTTCCACGCGGGAGGGACGGCCGCCTGTATCTCTATTTTGACACGTCCTCGCTGAATGGGGAAGAGAACAAGCAGAAAATGGCTGATGATAAATGCAGCAATTAGGGAAGCTTAATGGAGCAGAAGGTTTTTTTTGTGAGAAGACAAAGAAATTGCCGCGCGGACACCTGCAAGGAGGTCCCAGCCGCTGCCCAGGGAGGCCTCCAGCTGCGCGGCAGCAGCAGGGGCTGGCACGAGGGGAGACGACCCTTTTCCTTCACACACACGTCCCTCAAAGGCTTTGGAAAAATATTTTCCAAGTTAAACTTCAAAACATCATTTGGTCTTTCTTTTTCTCCATTATGTTCAGAAATGGTATCCTGTAATTTAGGCCCATCGCAGCCCTCCCCTGCTCCCTACTCTTTATTGGCTTTCACATAACACAGTATGCTGCTGGGAAAGGCTTTTCCCTGACAAAGCTTTAATCTGGTGCCTCAGGTGGGGGATGCCATCGTGCCAGACATGGGTGGGCACGAGGGGGCAGCTCTGGCCACCACTGCCACACAACAGTGATGCCCTGTTTCGGGCCGAGCCCATGACCTGCCACACTCTGCCCAAAGCCCCATGTTCCTGCGCTACCAGCTCCCCGGGGTTTGGGCACAAATGCTGGATTTGTTTGCCAAAGCCCCGTTTTTCTTTATATCCTTGGCTAGAGTCTTCCCAAAGCAAACAGCTTGTGCAGAGGGACACCAAGAAGCACCGGGGAAAGCTCTGTAAGGGGGTGTGCAGGGAAAGCCCCAGCAGCCCTCAGCGCAGGGAAGCCCAGGCATCAGCAACGGCTGGTGCCATTTTGGTCTCTCCTAAGACCATCACCAAAATCCACCCCCCAAACTGCCACATGATTATTTTCCCAAGACTTTGGCAAAAAGGAATTTACTGAAGGAGGTAAAGGAAAGGTTTCCTTTTTTTTTGCTCAGTACAAGCTGAAGAAAACACAAACCCTCTTTTCCCCACCGCCAAGGGCTTCTCTGCTCGAGCCCGAGCTGTGCACCATCGATTTACCTCTTCTCTCCTTCCGGCACTTGCTTGCCTGCCCAAAGCAAAGCTGCTGTCTCTCGCTCCTGCCTAAGCTCTCAGGATATTGCATTTCTGTCTGGCTGGCTTCTTGTGCTTTCCCTCCCCTGGATCTGAGCGCTGTTGGTGTTGCAGATCAGAGGGTGACAGCTCAGGCTGCCGCGGAGTCCTTGGGTTCCCCTGCATCAACCTTTTGGTCATCTGCCCTGGGCCTCTGTTAACTAACTCCATGGATTTATGCTATCTATAAAAGCTGACGTGGACAACTCCTATATGCTTATTTTAGGCAATAAATGTTGCTTGTAAGGGAAGTACTGGATCCTTTTGTCAAACGTCAGTATTTTTCACAAGTAATCTGAGGATTCATTACAGCTTTTCAGATTGGCCTTTTCCCTCACTCCATGATCTCCTGGTCATTTGTCTATTTTATCGACCAGTCCAAGACCAGCCCCCATGAACTGAAATGGAGGCACACCAAATCTCGTTCCGCTGAGCCGTGGTGGCACACGGCATGTTTTTGACAGAAGGTAACACAAGTGCAAAAGCTGGTCTCCCTCCTTACGCTTTCCTGAGCATCTCTGCAAAACTAGGTTGCCTGAGGCAAGCAATGAGCCTCACAAATCCCATCCTCTTCCTCCCACCCACTGTCAGTTGTTTGCTATATCCCACCCTTTGTCAGTGACTGAGGGAAGTCTCTGGGGGGACAGGCAGAAGTAAAATAAAAAGGGTAAAAACTGAACAAAATGAAAGCTCAACAGTGATAGAAATGCGTAAAACCCAGGAAGTCCTTCCGCACCAGTTCTTTTTAGCAGAAGGCAGCTCAGCTGGGGTGGCTTATAGGAATAAGGTTTCTCTGTTTAGGTAATACCTTTAATCACGATGAACCATTCCGTGAGAAGGCCGATACTCGGCCCCGCGTAATTCTGCAGGAATCCCGCTGCAGTGCAGTGTTATTGATGGGTCATCCTCCAAAAGAGTAAGAGCAATGCCTCCTGATACAGCCAATGGCAAAACGCTGGTTTTCTTTTAATATTCAGACTGCCACAACATCAGTCGTGATGAATCCTTCTGGCACCAGTGTGGCTGCAACCAGCAATCCTTCAGGAATGCCAGGGGAGCGTGGCATTGATCTAATGCTCACTTCTTAAACCGTACACGGACCAACTGCTTCCAAAGGGCACGGTGGATTTCTGTACTTTCTGAGGTGTGCAGTGACAACCCCCTTGCTCGCGCTGATCTGCACGGGGAAGATGCGGCCACGGACTCTTTCTAACAGAGGTTGGGGAGGTTCATTTATGCAGGTCTGTGTTAAGAGGCAGTGGCACCAAGACGCCCTGTTGGGTAACGGCACCAGGAGAGAACGACAATCCCCCGGAGCCAGCACTAAGAGTATCTTTATGCCGAGTCCAACGCGCTTTTCACTTCCACCACGTGTTACATGTTCCTCCAGTTTCAGCTGGGAGAGCAGGTGCTGATTTTTAATGCCTATTTTGTTTTAAGACTCCTTTCATCAGATTAAGGACCCTGCTATTTTATTTCATTTTATTTTTTTACGCTCAGTAATTTAGTCACACGCAAACTTAAAAACAGAAGCTGTAACATGCTGCTAAAGCGCAGTCGCCCACTGCTAAATCAGTTGCTGAGTGTGAGGGGGCTTGCAGCACTTTCCCATCCCCCTGCAGATGTCTGCTCTCAGCCTACGGGAAAAGCCGGGGAAGCAAATGAAAATGTGCGTGGAGAAGAGCGCTTGAGGCGACAGCCTTCCCGTAGTGACACCGGCGGCACGATCCCTTCAGACAAGCTGCTGCACAGGGCCCCTGCTGCCCTTTCCTTCTTTCTTCCCCCCCAGCAGAAGGCGGTCGGCCCGGCGCGCGAGGTGCCCGCTGCGATGGGGCCGTGGGGTGGGAGAGCTGGGAGCACCGCTCTCCTCCCCGGGTCCCGACCGCCGCGGCTATCGCCTGCGGAGCGGTTTAGGGGCCACGTTCCTTCCGCCGGGAAAGATTCACAAACAAAATAAACCCCCTCTCCCGGCACCAGCCCCTTCCGCCAGCTGCCTCCTCCCAGCCGCCGGAGCCCCGTCAATAAACCATTAGCCTCGAGTCAACAGCGCTGGCTACCACACACAAACACTCAACTGCCTTTTTCATCCAAAATCAATGTTGTATTTATCTTCATTGATCTACAAGGAAACTGAATGTTTAAAATTACAGGGGGTGCAGGGGGGAGGATGGGGAGGGGGGGGAAACAAGAGTTACAGAGCCAAGAAAATAGTAGCGGATGGCTGAATTAACTAGAGAGAAAAAGCCCAGGATATATAAAACATGGACACTGAAAAATAAAATAAGGGAGGGGGGATGGTACAGCAAGTAAAACATGGCAAAATTTACATATGGATGAAGAGTAAAATTGGAAATAAAAAATAAATCATGCCAAAAAGCAGTTCAAGGCAGAACCACACTGAAACAAACATTTGCTTATGGTCTTCATGTACTATAGATAATATATCAGAATTTCTTTTTTTTTTTTTTTTTTAATCAACCATTAGACTTTTTTTTTTTTGCACTCCTAAAATTCTACTTTGTCTTGTATACAGATTCCAATAAGAACACTGCACAATTAGCACAAGGGGTCCACGGAAAATTGTCCTTGCTTGCCAGCGATCCTGCCCACAACACAAAAAAAGAGAAAGAAAAAATTGAAAAAAAAAAAAAAAATCAGGAAAGGGTCTGCCGCATGGTACTGTGCCAGTTCCATCTGCTTTTGCCAGCTTGAAAAGTAGGAAACCAAAATTCCCTTCCAGGAGCGTGTGTCTCTCTTTCCTTGACGAACTGTCCCTTGTGTTTGTACAAAAAAAATATTCAGTCTCTCTCTATTTGTTTTTTTGTTAAACACAAGCATCCTTCTTCCCGTTCGCATGCCACTTCCATTCTGTCTCCGTAGTTGCGAGTTGGTTGTTTTTGGGTTGGTTTTTTTTTTGTTTTTTTTTTTTTAAACCTTCCTCCCCCCAACATCCACTAAGACCTGCCTCCGAGTTCTTGCATAGTTGAAGTATATATGCCGTACTTAGCTTTCTGAGTGTGAATTTCTGACTGTGACAAGAGTATGAGTTGTAACCATGTTAACAAATAACCAGAGTGGTTCTAGAAACCGTTTTTATAAAGTCTACCTATGTTAAGAATTTTAATATTGGTGTACATTTATATTAACAGAATATTTACAGTTTGTTTTCTTTTTTTTTTTTGTTTTTGTTTAAAACAAGAAGTCAAAAAAAATTCCTCTTAAATTTCTGCATAATATAATAAGGCAAAAAACAAACAGTTTTGTACATTATTATTATTATTAATATTTTAATATATATCTGTAACTTCGGTTCCAAAGTACCAAGGTAAGTGATCAATTGGCCTCAGAAGGGAACCTCACAGTGGACTGTAAAACTACAGTATTTCCATAAATAATACTTTTAAGAAACCCTGGGTATTTTTTTCTTAAGGATCTGAGGCCTTTAAAATGCAAATTTAACTAAAAACAAAAGCAAAAATTCTTCTTTTTAAGTGAATAAAGAGCACAAAATTAAAAAAAATACAAATCCATTAAAAATGTTTCTCACATTTGGGAAAAAATGTACAAACTTGATATTCTTAACTCATTTTTTTTTTTTTTTTTAGCACAGAAACAAAAAACAAAACCAAAAATCAATACCTATATATTAAATTCCCATTCTCAGCAACCTTCTTGTTGGAAAGTCTGCATCCCCGACCCCGTTATTTATGGAAATGTGCTTAACTTCTACAAATTTTACATTAAAAAAAAAAAAAGTTTACAGCAGTGCATTTTGTAAAAGTTTTTTTTTTTTTGTCGTTTGGTGTTTTGTTTTTTTTTTGTGTGTTTTTGTTTTGTTTGGGTTTTTTTTTTGTTGTTGTTGTTGGTTTTTTTGTAATTTTTTTTTCCTGTTTGTTTGTTTCTTGGTTTGTTTTATATACAGGCGAGTTTAAAATTCAATGTTGGGGACTATCGTGCCTCTACTTCTTTGGGGTTCCTAGAGGGGGAATAGTCCCTGGACTCTGAGTTTGTGAGTGGAGTAGTCCTGCGTGGGGAGGCAGGTCTGGTGCTGCTGGCTGGTACGAGAGGCGGTGGGGCGCTCAGCGCTGCGGTTGGCGGGTTCCTGTTTAAAATCCCGTTGTGCATGGCAGTGGATGGACTCAGTCTGGGGTAATGCATCCCGCTTAAATGAGGCATGAAGGATGGCACGTGTGCCAGGTGACTTTCGATGGGGGACGAGTGCAAGTGGTGCATTCTGGCACGCTCAAGTTCTTCCCGTAAGTGCAAGCGCTCTCTTTCCTCCACTTGCCGCAACCGCTCCTGCTCTCGGCGGGCTTCAAGAAGGTTTTCGTGGTTGTAATCGTGGGGCTCCCTGTCTCTGTAAGAACGCTCGTGGTCATAAAAACCAGAGGTGGTAGGGAACCTATGGATAGGATCCGTCCGGAGCTGGAAGTCCATTCGACGGTGCAGGTCTAAGCTCCGATAGGCATCTCGCAATGGGTCCCGCATGGGATCCCAGGAGAATCCGGGGTGTGGCAGCCTCTCTCTTGCTGACAAGGGATTCATGCCTATGAGCGGGGTCATCATCCTGCTGCGGTCCAGAACATTCATGTTGTTCATCTGGTGAACGCTGCCCATGGAGATGGGCATGGAGGCAGCCATCGAGTGAGGCAATGATAATCCATGCAAAGTAGGTGGCGGGGGATGCTCCACTGATCGGGAGTGCTGCGAGGGCTCAGACCCTACCACCAGCACATCACTGTCTTCCTTCCTCTCCTCTTTGACTTTGATGTCATTCTTAATCTTCTGGAGGTCGCTGGGAAGCTCTGTCTTTCTCTCCATGTCCTTGCTCATGAGATTGGTAAGCTTCAAGCTCTCACTTAGTGCAGGTTTGCTGTACGGGGATACAGACTGGATTACTGGCTTTGTGTTGTCCTCGGAGGGTCTCTTGTCATGGCTTGGAGTTTCCTTCACTGGGGAACGGCTCTCTTTGATCTTGTGTTCTGCTAGGGGCGGCTCTCTCAGTCGGTCAGGGTGCTCTCGCTCGGGTTCTTTGGACCTTTCCCTTTCACTGAGGCTAAC
Organism: Actenoides lindsayi; assembly: GCA_025331215.1. NCBI lineage: Eukaryota > Metazoa > Chordata > Aves > Coraciiformes > Alcedinidae > Actenoides > Actenoides lindsayi. The sequence goes on from WTSP01023518.1 coordinate 26,709, forward strand.
CTGCCTGATGGGATCGCTGGAGGTTTGGCTGTTGCTGCGGATGAGATTGCTTATCTGATGTGTCACTGGAGCCGATGCCGGCGAGGATCTGTTAGAATGTCTGTTTTTATCCATGAGGTCTCTGTAAAAAGAGAGAACACACACCCTTGGTTTTGTGTGAACAAACACACGTGTGATGTTGGTGCTGTCTAGTTGTGCAGTTCAAGATTGCTCGGAACACAGTTTGAAAAGCTCTGCTACCATCAGCTACAGCTGGGATGCTACACTAGAAGATATGCATTGCCTGCCTATACATACTACATAGAAAAGAAAAGTTAAATGTCCACAAATTTGGGGACTAAATTGGGGATGCATTTGAAAGAACAGCATATTCACCCTAAGAGAAATACCACTTCACTAAGAAATGTAGGGAAAGAATTCTAGACAGCTTTGTTTTTGAAAAAAGATCCTTCATATATACATCCTGCTGCCAGACTCTGGTCTTTGTGGCTCTAAAGCTCTTAAGTCGGGTTCCCTTCCTAAAACACAGACCAGAAGCCTAGAGATACGCATGCAGGTCCTTCACAAGGCAGCTTCAGTGATTGGAAGCAGCCATAACGTGATGCTTGTTTTCCCATGGAGCTGCAGGAGAGTTGCTGTTGCTGGCAGTTTTGGCAGGTAAGCCAAGTGCTCAAGGAAAAAACATCCTTAAATAGGCCATGGAACTGAGTAATCGACCTCCATTTCAAGAGGACCTGCTATGATGAACAAGAGGTTTGATGACAATGTGCATGGTTCAGAAAGAGAGGCACGAGGGTTTACATTCCTAACTGCACCTCTACCTCTGAGCAAGCCAATTAGTCACAGTTACTCCCACCTCTTTAAGAGGAGAATAAATAATGCTCACCTTTTAAAAGCACTTACTCTGAATGAGAGACACTTTAAATGCAAAGTATGATGGTGTGATTGAGAGAGCTGCATTATGCAGCTGAGAGGCTTGCTGATGCTGAAGTTTTATGCTGGGTTTGGTTTTGAGAGCTGTAAGACCTGAAGTGCTGAAAGCTGGAGGTGTTTGGGAGAGTTCTGCAAGTATTTATCCCTTATGATTACATTTGTTAACCCAGATTTCTTCCTCTGTGATAGTCCTGATTGCTGGTCAAGGACACGGTTTATTAAAACCATGTCCAAACAGGGATGCTGGGGACAGCTTAAGCTGAATTAATAGAAATGTAATGGAGATGTTGACCCCTGTGTGAACACTCTTGAGAGTAAAGTAACCTTGGTTCACAAATGAATTAAAAAGGCAAGACGGGAGCTTCCTATCTGAATGACTATCCATGCAAGGGTGTCAGACAATTTAACATTTAAAGCAAGATAATTTTCAGCCTATTGCTTCCATATAATCCTGCTTACAGGCACCGCCTGAAGATCTCATTAAAACACCCCAGACAAACTGTGAACCCCGATCACTAGTCAAATCCACTCATCTAAGACTTGCAGGCTGTTGTTGCCTACAAAGCAGTAGCCTGTTGGAGACAAACGGGCTCTGAAATATAAAGTGCATTACAGCTTCAAAATCTTATAAGCAGCAGCTAATGAAGTATCTATAGGCCAGGTGACACAGTGCTGTCGTCGTTAATAAGGGTTTATCTACAACACAATTTTTTAAAATCAGTTTTGCTAATGGATTCATGCACACTGCTCCAGATACAGGCATTTGCATTTTTATCTCATTAATGTCCAGCTAAAATTTGAATTCATCAGCATATCTGTACTTTAATGAGAACTGTAACTGTCTCCAAAGGACCCATCACAATACTACCTTCATGATTTCAGAATATACAGCAATCCCAAAGCAGCTGCACTGAAAACAGCCAAGCATACCCTGAAAACACAGCGACTCACTCATTTCCTCTGCCTGGTGCTTTTTATTAACCTCCTAGCAGGGACTGGCTTACTGTATTCCCACAGAGGACAAATCCTAAAAGGCAAAGAGGTTTTTTTTGTTGTTGTTGTTGCTTATCTGAGGGAGAGCCCTATCAGCCGCTTCAAAGATACGCAATGTTTTGCTCTGAAGATTATTTTACAATTGGAAAAATTAGAAAAAATATAGTGGAAAAACAGGCCCAGAAGAAAGTGCTCTAAAGCTCCCACTGCTTACCTCTCTTTGTCTCTGTCGTCTTTACTCAGAGAGAGATCCCTCTTCTCGGGCTCTCGCTCCCGCTCTCTGTCTCTGTCATGGTTTGTCACTGAAGAGCTCCGCTCAGAATCAGTGGGCTTGGGCCACTGGGGAGGTGTTGGGAAGGACGGTGGGGTCCGATGGAGTCTATTCCATGGCTCATGGGGATTATTGAAATTCTGCAGGTTTGGGCCATCTTTGTGAGTAAAAATGTTGTTGTGAGCTAGAATAACGGCAGGGGAGGAAGAGTTAAACATAATTCAAACCAAATAATTACATATAGATTTTTTTCACAGTGCTAATCACAACCAGAACTGTCCTTTTTCAAGACTTTTTAATGTGGAGCTAGTGGTAAGGGGGAGCTACTAGCAGGTGGACGCAGATACCTCCCACACAGGGTGCAAGATCCACCAGCTCTTTTAAGGCTATTGGTGGAGGAAGCTTTAACTACATAACTGAATAGCTCAGAGATGACTGCTAACGCCCAGCTCCTCTTCTCCCCCCACCCCAGCAAGGGTTCCAGCACAAAAGCAGTATTTTCCTCAGCTCCTCTCATTGGCAGAAACTTTAATTTGTGGGTAGTTACAAGCCATCAGCTGCCTGCAGCTGAGGATTCAGGGACTTTTTTGTTAAAGAAATCAGACTATTTGGTGGTATGTATGTGTGTGCACGTATAAAAATAGAGCTTGGCTGTAGGCTTTTCAGAACAGTCACTTGATTTTCCCCCATCAATCTTCAGCTGATTCCTGTTGCACCATGAGATGCAAAAGCATGCTCTCTTATGTGTGGCTCCCAAGCATGTCTTGCCTACAGGTGACATGTTTTTGAAATAAAATAATTTTACACAGGTATTTGAAACTTGAGGCAACGGTTACAGAGGATTTCTATGCGCTGAATTAGGAGAAGCATCAATAGCTGTTCCACTAGGCATCTTCGCCGTTGAAGGGTGTTACTTTAGATGCCCATAGGGTCCCAGAGCTCAGTGGGGTCTTACAGCTCTAGCACCTCTAGGAGCACACAAGGTACCAACCTTCAGCGGTGAGGAGACACAGAGCACAGCTAGTGATGTCTGTGACATGCAGAAAAGCTCCCACCGCAGAGACCTGGAAATCTTAGGTGCAGTGTTTTCAGATAGGAGAATGGAGGTTAGGAATTAAACTTCTTTAAAAACTACCACCAGCTGCTGTAAATATTAGCATGTGGCTTTTCTGGAAGGGATGTTTGTCTGCAGTAACCCAGCCAGTACTTACTCAGAGCATGACTGCCTAATCCTCCAAAGGCATTGCTGCCTAAGTTCCCAAGGCCGCTGAAGGTGCTTGACCTGCTAAATGGATCTGGAAAGGCAAACAGGGATTTAGCAGGCATTTAGCCAAGAATGTTGGAGAATGAAACTCACCCCTCCCCTTCTTAACGGTCTGAATCCAAGTAGGATTAGGCCAGACTTTAAGCTGATCCTTCTCATTGCAAGGTTCTTTGCACAGAAAATTCCCATCACGTTAAAATGGAGAAGGGATTCAGTGCTCACTCTGCAAACAGGTGCTGTAATAAACTTTTGTATGCCAGTCAGAGGGGAGCTAGAAATTAAGGTCTAATAGCTGAAATTAGGGTGGCTGATGCTGAGCCACAACTCTCCTTCCTTATCAGTACTAATAGTAGAAGCATTGCAATTGCCTTGAAAGAAGAACCTCGGCAGGCTCCCCAGTCAGCACACCGAGGGGATGGATGCATCCTTTCACTCTTGTTCCTGTACACAACTTTCTACCCTCCTCGTAACAGTGCGTAGAGACAGTCCTAAGCTAACTGTTATGGACATCCACCCTTACACACCAACTAAACGTGTGGGCCTGTTCATGCCAAAATCCTCTCCAATAACAGCTTCCTTGATCCTGGTGGTGGAGGAAATGATAGTGTAGTCTTAGGAGCTACTATGACAAGGAGATGGGAGGCTCGTACACTCTGAGGCAAAAGAAGACTCTTGCCTTTCCTAGTCAAGTAACCAACTATCTGGCTACTGGCACTTGTCTTTCTGTCAAGTCCTGTCTTTTTGTTTTTGTTAAAGGCAACCATGATCAGAAGTGGTTCCTCTCTGAGTAGATACAGCTAGACTCATGTTTCTGCACTCCAGAGATGGCTACGGGTTAAATCGTACCAGTATTCTTGTATTCTTTCCTACTGGTCACCTCTCAGCAACTCCTCCTGCCCGCTGTCCGTTTAAAGTCTAACTCGGCATGTTATAGGGGATGTGTTGCTCTCCCCTTCCTCATGGATATCCTTACATTTAAAACATCAAGGCAAACAGCACAAATAGTTTGGATCTTGTAAGCAAAGAGCTATTTGCTTATTTGCTCATTTTAAAATCGCCTTCTTGCCTTTCCTCTTTGATATGAAGTAGTTGAGTGACTCTGAAGAGATATAGTTAATTCTGACAGAATGTTCAGGAATTGATGTAAATCTGGGTATTTGCAACAGAAAAAAATCTACTAGGTCATGTGGCACGCCACATTTACTGATTGGATGAGTGTTACTAAAACATTAATCAACATAGCTTGAACTTTAATTGGCAATGAGCTGCTTGTGAGCTTCTAAAATGAGGAAATTTGAGAAAATCAGGCTCTACTTACTGCCAATTAAGAAACTGAAAGGCTGGCAAAATGTGCAGAACAGCTATTTGCCAGGAACTGTTCACCGAACTTTATTAAAAAACCTAGCCAAGAACTTCCATAGGTGGGAAGCAGTATGGGAGGAGCCCGATTTAAGCTGTGGCTTGTTTGAGGCACCACTGCTTGAATTTCCCCCATTTCCTTGGGCACATTCAGCAGCACAGAGGGGCTTTACAGGTCACATTTCAGGCCCTGTGCAGTGTCCCAGCAGTGACAGACTTGCCTGCTCTGTGATGCCCTCCTCTGTTACAGGAGGTGCTCTGCTAACTCTGGCCCTCTCCTTAGGAGGAGAGGAGAGGGGATGTGCTGGGAAGCTGGCATGGGTGAGCAGCTGGCTAGTCTTTGGTTCCTGAGACAGTTTAAGCCTCTCCCTCCCCTACTGCTACAATGCCTCAAGGCAGGACCACACCAGAGAGCCAGGAATGGGTCAGAGGTATAAAGGTGAAGGCAGCGTTTACTTACACTTACCTGCCAAGTGGTTAGTAGGCAGGAAACTGCTGTGGTGAGGTGAAGGACCAAAAGGGGTGGTGGCTGGATGTGTCGCACCTGTGAGAACAAGGTTCCTTTTTAGTTCAGTGGCAAGTGACTGCTTGCATACACAGACATCCTGGCCATCATGTTCAAGAACGAGATGCAAAGGCACAGGCCAGATTTAAACACAGCAAAGGCAGGGGAAGACCCTAAACACCAGCTGAGTGACCTACAGGCAGGATTTCTCCAAGTTCACTTTAAAAGGGTCTGTGGGCAGTAGGAGGCAGGAGAAGACCTTGCACTGAGCGTTGCTGCTCACCTGTAGTGATGAGGAAGTGAATCTCTTTGTCTGGCATTTTCAGTCATTACTCTGTGTTTACATTAAAAAGGGTCAGCCCAGGTTACGGGCCCAGACAGAAGGTGCTTGGAAATGACTGATTAGAGTCTATATGAAACACTAGTTAATGACAGGCACGCAGGGAACATCAATCATGCCTCTCCCATGAGAGCTCCGCTGACGCTCTCACATATGTCTCTGCATCCACAGGCTCCCCCCATGGTATTTTTTTTCCCCTTTCCTAGACACTGCTCATGCCACACTGCCATGTGGGAAAGAAGCACCACTGCTGGGGATGCTGGATTACCTCAGGTTGAGGCAAGGGGCAAGAATGGGCTGAAACAAGCTGGTCTGCCCTGTATTTCAAGGTGGAGCAGGCTCATGCACAAAATTCTGCTCCTTTCAGAGCAGAAAATGAGATTTGCTTCCTTTGCAGGCAGATGCGTGTAAACTTGAATGGGCTTGCAACTGCAGCGTGAAAAGCACTGGTGTCACCTGCCACTGGGATATGTGGTTGTTGGAGGAACATTAACTCCCACGTATCCTGCAAACGGAGAGGCTGGAGAGTTGGGCAGAGCAGTACCTAATGAAGTTCAACAAGGGCAAGTGTGGAGTTCTGCACCTGGGGAGGAATAACCCCATGTAGCAGTACAGGTTAGGGGTTGATCTGCTGGAAAGCAGCTCCACGGTGAAGGACCTGGAAGTGCTGGTGCACAAGTTAACCATGAGCCATCAGTGTGCTCTTGTGGCCTGGGATGCATAAAGGAGAGTGTGGCCAGCAGATCCATGGAGGTTCTCCTCCCTCTCTACTCTACCCTAGTGAGGCCACATCGGGAGTACTGTGTCCAGTTCTGGGCTCCCCAGTTCAAGAGAGACAGGGAACTACTGGAGAGAGACCAACAGAGGACTACAAACATGATGAGGGGACTGGAAAAATCTCTTAGAAGGAAAGGCTAAGAGATCTGGGGCTGTTCAGCCTGCAGAAGTCTGAGAGGGTATATTATCAATGCTTATCAATATCTAAAAAGTGATGGTAATGAGGATGGGGTCAGACTCTTTTCAGTGGTGCCTGGTGATAGGACAAGCAGCAACGGGCACAAACTGGATCACAGGTTTCGTCTGAACAGGAAGAAACACTTTTTTACTGTGGAGGTGATGGAGCCCTGGAACAGGCTGCCCAGACAGGCAGAGTCTCCTTCTCTGGAAGACTCAAATCCCACCTGGATGTGATCCTGGGCAACCTGTTCTAAGTAAAGCTGCTCTGGCAGGGGGGTTGGGCTAGATGATCTCCAGAGGACCCTTCCAACCCCCACCATTCTGTGATTCTCTGTGAAATGACACTTTGTTTGGGCAATCTCATGGGCGTGGCCTTCACCCCCTGAGATTAGTACAGATGATTTTCAGGATGCACTCAAAATCAACTTTTGCATATTTGTGTTTCAGATGTGTGTGACAAAACGTTGCTGGGTTCCAGCAGTACACTGACAAGACCAGCCCTCTCCAACTGGTTAGACTGTGAACGTCGTTTTGGTGCCTCCTCCCCGACAGTACTTCCACTACTGCAGATCAAGCAGAATTAACAACTATCATAACTTTCAGACGCTGCCTGGGTGCAAACATGACTTCTGCCTCCCTTGCAGAAAGCAAGACCTGCCATACCTGTGCATTAACTGTCTCATTTCGTTAGAAAGTAGCAATTCCATGCAATGACAGAAGCAGCACTTTCCCAAGGACATGTTAAATCATGCACAAAATAGACCAACACCTAAAAAAAAGCTTTTCAGTGCTCCTCTTTCATGTATTTTGTCGATCAAAAGCTAACTTCCCTTAACACTGGGAAGAGTAACAGGTCAGCTCTAGCAAACACGAGCAGCCACACTGGGTGCGAACACGAGCTCTTCACTAACAGCTCACTTAACCCAGCCGCTGCTTTCTAAAGGGAGAACTTTCTATTATAGAAAAGAGGGCTACGATCCTTCTCCTCCCACTTGGCACTCCAGTTCTCCTGTCACCTTCACCACAAATACTTCTGCCTCATCTGTGGCCCATACGAATGATTCCTGACAGTGGCAGACCTGCTCTATTAAGTTACTGCCCCTTATCTCCAACCAGATCAAACGCATGTTTGTCATCAGTGCCGATAACACTATGGGAGGTCACAGCAAAAGTAGGGGAAACACAGGGAAGAAATTAATATGCACAGGAGAAACTGCATGGCAACACAGCTGAAACAGCATTTTACAGAGGTGCTGGTCAGTCCCTGACCTGGTCTTCCTTGGTAACAGAGCCCAATAACAGATGGTTGTTGTAATGCTCAAATGCTTACTCGTGTGTCCAGAATCTGAGCAGACTATAAAAGCAGAGGGGCAGACAGCGTTGTGTGTCCTGCACCAGCTTGGGCACCACAAACCTAAGCAGCTGGAAAATGAGTTGAGGAAACTTAAGAGAGGCGACGGCAATGAGACCTGGAGTTATCTATAAACATTCTGACTGCTCCAATGTTTCAAGACGGATGGAGACTGTCATCTTTCTAATCCTTTAAGATTTCAGGTGGTGTATAATGGATGGGAGATTTCTTCAAAGGAGACGGCTTACAAACTCAACTACACGGGCTGATAATGAAAAATCCTCTGGAGAAAGCCAGGAGTGGCATTGCAGGCTGTCAGGTAGTTATTAAATATAGCATCTGCCAGGCAGAGGAACATCCGTCCTGAAGACAGGTGGCCCTAAGATAACTTATGTCTCCCATAGTAACTAAGCAATGCAGCAGAACCAATGATTCACATCAACTGCACGCTTGTTCGATAAGGTGAAAAGAATGCCTTGGATATTGCAGAGTGTAAGATTTATTCATCTGTATATTCCTGCTGCAATGTTTGTTCGCTTTGATAGCGCTCTTTACCTAGATTTACCGTGTGACAGCTCTCGTGATTAATAAAGTCATGGACAAGTTGCTATAAGGTTGTTTATCTCTAGTGAAAGTTTTCTATTAATTTGCCTTCTTTAATGTATCTGTTCCATACTATTTCCACTCTTGCTTTTATGAATGGAGAAGCAAGCCGTGCTTGCACCTTTAAGAGAAAAAGCTCAAGATACCCACTGGACTGGTGCTTTTCTGCCTGTTAGGGCAAACTGCCCAATACAGCCTTCAGTAGCAACACCACACATGAAACAAGATTCTTGTAATGACAACACAGGACAGGTTGAAGACCACGATAAGGAAACAGCTACCATATGAAACAGTGAGAGGTCTGTAAATCAGCTGTGCTTACGCATCCGAGCAGATGCAATAAATATCTTGGCCCTATACTACCCAAGTACCAGTACAGAGACAAATACAGGGTAGTATCCTACAACATATAGCTAGTGTCAGCACTGATTGCGTGTGGTGGAAACACACACGTGATGGTCAAGAATTCCCTAGAATTTCTAGGGGGAAAATTAAGCCCTCGGAAGAGAACAAACCTGACATCTGACAGGTGGAAATCAGCAAGAATAGTACCGGTGACCTCCATGGTCAGAGCCATCGAGAACAGGGCAACGAAGCTCCCTGGACTTTGGTAATTGCATTAATTGTAATTACTTCTTCAACAGTTTGGAAAGCAAGTGATCAATATAAACTCTTAATTTTTTTTTTTAATTCAACATGCCATTTGAAGCCTTAGATATTGCTGGACTTCATAACACATAGGGTGATATTATATTTAAAAAACCAAACACTTCATAAATACACCTTCTATGATATTTTCAGTGCTGTTATTGAAGTCTTTTTTTTACAAAAACCCCTTGTTTTCAGAAAACAAACAGAAACTTGATGAGTGGAGGAGCTGAGAAAAACAACATGGCAAATATAAAAGCCAAGAAAGAGATCAGGGCCACTTCCAAACCTGTGCAATGGAAACATTTTCAAGTGTTTTGTCAAAATCACTTTTTTAATCACTCTGTAGCCTATTAATCAGTACACAGAAGAACCAGAGGCATAGACATGAATGTGAGAGCCAACTGCTGCAGCTCGGTGATGTGTAGAGGAGCCTGCACTGGAGGCAGGAGCCCAGCCCAGCCTGGAGCCCCTGTCACAGCAGTCACCAGTAGACCGACACCCCTGTGAACCATCTTGCCTGCTTCCATTTTTTAGACATAAATAGATGTTAACTGTAGCATATACTGACTGTTTGGGTTTTTTTTTCAACAAATTATGATCTTCCCTTACCTGTGGTAGAAAACAGAGGCCTGGCAAGATCCTGTGGATAATGGAAACCTGGAAACACTCCAGGGGCAGGAGGTCTGCTGAACAGGTCAAGTTTACCACCTATCTCCAGCTTGTGGGGATCCAGCTGCATTTGCTGTCAAATGATATAAAACCAATCTCATTATACACTTCCTTTTTTATGGGAGAAAGAGACAGGGAGTTCAGACTCACTCCTGCTTAGCCCTGCCAGGGAGAGTTAGCGAGAGTGACAGCAGCATCTCTGGTCACGTACTGCAGTCGTGCTCTGACAGAATCTGTAAGGCCATTTCGCTCCACAGCCTCTCAGCTGCCTGCCTCATCCACAGGAATAAGGTCTGAAGTGAGCTCTCAGCCCCTCAGCACACACAGTGGAGCATGCAACATGATACACTGAGCACACTGCACCCCAGGACCACTCAGCGCTCTCAGCATGACAAAAAATATTCTGCCGGCGGAAAGCTGCCGACAGAAGCCTTGAGAGCTGGGTAAAGGACTTGTCTGTTTTGCATCTCCAGTTTGGAAAGAGAGAGCTGCTCCTCCACGATGCCCTTCCTGCAGCTAGTACAGCTCAGTAAGCAGACAAGGGGCAAAGGATAAAGGAATCTACGAGGCTCCTCCAGAGGCTATTTTTATCCTTCCCCTATAGAAAGGTGCTGTTCAGACCATGCTCACAAGTCATGGAGGTCTCTTAACAGCTTAAAGATGATATATTTGCTTATTAAAAAAAAAAACAAACCAAAAATGGACACACACCAGTTGTAAAGGCACTAATAAGAGTGCACCTACGTGAGCACAGAATAGCCTTCATTAACGTGACAAAAAAACTAAAGCAGGAGATATGAAACAATAAAATACTACCAAAGCCTCATTCTCAGCTCTTCTGCCTGCCCCGGGGAGCTTTGGGCCTGTAACAGCACCCCAGCATACCTGTCTCTTGTGACCTCTTGGGTTTTAAACCCCCCCCCGCCCATCTTCACTGCAGCGCAGAAAGCCCAACAGCCTCTAGTAACAATCAACTACCTGCTCCATGTTATCGAACGTGTTCTCTACCATATTGGTCATTTAATTATGAATGGGATAATACTCCATATTCCACTGGAGATACCAGTACAGAAGGGAAATGACATTAAACACACATGCTCTCATCTCTTTGATTTGGGTCAAAATTACCCTCTCCCTTCCTTTCTTCTCTTTCTGGCTGTGCACTCAGTATCTCCTGCTCATTTTGCTACCCTTCAACCCAACTCCCTTGCCCTCAGATAAACTTTACAGTTGCTACAATAAATGTTAAAGGATTGGAAGTGTTAGTTAATCAATACAGGCAAGCTTGAGAATCACCAACAGTAACTGCTTCCTGCTCATTACTCACTAAAATATAATCTCTATGCCAAAAGACTTGGCTTTGTTCCAGAAACTGTCTGAATTACCTTTATCTTTTGCTGGTGATGGTAGATCTGCCAGGCAATCTGTACATGAACTGCACACCACTTCCCAGGTTTCTGCAATGGAAAGCAGAAGAATTTAGATTAATTTATATGTTAGCAATCTACATCAGATAGAATGTTTCATTTCCCTCACTGTCAAACAGACAGCTAAGCAATGAGGAAAGCTGACTACTAAAATGGCACAAGAGGTGATCAACATTTTTTTTCTGTACCGCAGCAGATTATGTTTAAATTAAGAAGGAAACAAATATGAGGAACGTGGGATATCTTCCTTATCTCACGGAGACCTGAGATCCCTGCCTCCTTCTTTCCTACTTGCACTCTCCCCTTCATAAACCAAAATAAATGGCAGCAAAGAACAGTACCCTTAGGAGAAAGCAACTAACAGTTAACAGTTCTGTTTCTGAAAAGAGCCCTGTTCATTCATCCCTGCTGCACTGCAGGCTAAGTCATGCGTGGTTATTATGGCTACTTGCATTTGGGGAGGAAAAGGGTATGGACAAACACTCACCAGGGATGAGCAGTGCCACAGCTGAACGAGTTACTGGTTTTCAGCTGAGCTGTGGTACTCACTGTAGGGTGCTTTTGTGGAACATGAAATAAACCACACTGACCTCAGCCACCATGAATTTGATCGCTAGTGAATGTCTGTCCATGCTCACAGTCACTTATTTCTGTGACCCTTATTTCATACAGTGAACTATTAATGCAAAATAAGCAGATGCAAAATAAGGTTGGGATTCAACCTAGAAGTTATTAATGAGAAGCAGCTAAGAGCTAACTATGACATTTTGCTTTAAATAAAGGATGAGTATGAGATTTTCTGCTGGACATGTTAAATTTCAAAAACACATGCACGATATTTGAAGCGTATGTGTATGTAAATATATGTATATAAAAATCCCCCACAAACCTTACTTACTCTTACTGGAGGCCTGTAAGGGTCTGACACCTATGGAAACAGCAGAAATAAAACAATCAGTCTTTCTAAAACCAGCCAATATACAGAAAGGTGGGGAACTTCCTTCCTCAGAACAAGTAAAAGCATTTAGAAAGCAATGTTCCAGAGAAGTCCCCTGTGACATGGGAAACCTAAAAGGCTTAAAACTTTTCTTTCATTACTTGCACCAAATTCAGCAGAATTTTATGATAAACAAAGCAGCTTCACGCCAGCAACTGAACAGTTCAGTGCTTTTCTGAACCTTGTAATTGTTCTGAAATGCAGTGCTTAAAACTCTCCAAGCAATGCTTAGGGGAAAGACCTTGAAGGGGTTTCCTGCCCCATTTCCCTCTGACTTGGTTTAAAGAAGTCAATACATCCCTTTGTACTCACGACTGGTGGAGGCTACTGTTGTCTCACCAGAAAAAGAAACTTCTGTCCTGACTGCACGTTCAGAGTCTAGCAGGCCAATTTGCTCACCAGCTGCTCTTTTTTTTTTTTTTTTAATGAGCAACCACTGTGTTTACTGTAAATCCAGATAAGCTGAAAGGAAGTTTATATATTATTGCCTACCCCTGGAGTCTTCTGCAGCAGCGTATGGTGGACTGTGCCTGGTCTACCTGCTACATCAATAGGGTTTGAAGTCTGAAAGACAAGAATAAAGCGTGAGAACTACTGTATCATACCAGTGGTACATTTAACATCTCTATCTGATGTTAACAGCATTAATTAGTCCACGTTTGTAATGTGCTTTGAACACGCATATTGCTACATTAGTGCTAAATGTTATCTCTTACCGACAGCCAACAGCATTTAACCACCATGTCATCTATTATTATTTAGCAGCAGTAACAGTATTACAGCAGCACCCCGTAGCCCCACTGAAATCACAACCCCACTGTGCTATGCAGTATGCAAGCAGATGGGAAGACACAGTCCCTGCCCCCCAAGCTTATTCTTTAGACAAAACAGGCAGGCAGTAGGAGAGAGAATGAGAGGTGGACTGACTCCCTCCATGTTTCAGGCAGCAACCAGTATCACGGTCAGGAACAGAACAACTCAAGCGTCTCAGTCCAGTATTGCACCTATTGGACCATGGCCCCTCTCTGACTGGGGCGAGATCACACAACAGCTGAAATGGCAACAGCTCATGTCTTGGCTTCGACCAGGCAAAATGAGAAACCTTAGAAGGTGCTTGTGGGTCTTTTATAGCTTTGCATTGTTTATCCCATCATTTTCCAGCAAGAATTAAACACCTCATTGAATGAATCCCTGTTCCTCCTCTTCCTCCGGATCCCACCTGTTGCCCTGTCCTAGACAATCCCCAAGAACTCGTTCGTCTTCTCTCCCTGGCACTCCTCCATCTCCCGCTCCCACAGCAACTGCACCTGGTGCCTCCGCGCAGCTGAGTGCAGAGAGGTTAAACCTCAGTCCCCAAGAGATTATTTCACTCACGGTTTAGGTCAAATTACAGTAGATTTCAAACAGTCAAACTGTATGAGGAACGAGTACAATCATGGGTGTGGGAGGAAGGATAGGTTTGAATTTGTCCAGGGCTACGTAACTTCCAGGCTCATTAAAAAGAGAATTCTTGTCTCGTGTGTGTGTGTGTAGGTAAGGCACTGAACTCTTCAGGCAGATCTGTGCTCTCAGGGCCTGTCTGACAGCTGAGGTATATATGAGGTGGCAAATAAGTTACAGCTATCATACAGGCAAGAGCTTTAAGATCACAACATGTTAACGGCATGGTATCATCCTGTCCCTTTGTCCCCTGGAGAGAGATGCGAACGCTTCCTCCAGCAAAGTAAACTGAATACTTCTGACCTTTTCAAGTCCTTAGCTTGTGAGAAATGGCCTTTGGGAAACTCACTGAGAAGTTTACCGTCAGCCTGGATTTATGTGCAGTGGATTTACACGCACAGCTGTAGGCAACTGACACAGGAAGGGGTAAAACAAAACCAAGACCTCTGCTTTGGAAAGCAAGAAGTGCAGAATTCATTGTGCCAAAACAAAATCATCAGGTCTGTAGCGATTATGAAGGCTTTAGTCAAACTGCATGGGAGGGAGAGAGCATGGAAAAATGATGCAGTAACGATGACTAGAGTGGCTTTGCCCAGCAGTCCAGCTCTGTCTCCTCAAGGAAACTAGAAAATAAAGTGCCAAAGCAGCAGATCCATTTTTCAACCTATCCCTCTTTTTTTTTCAGATGTTGGATTGCGTGTAAACACAGGACCGTCCAGAGAGCAAGTGATGTCAGTGATTAACCACGGCACCAGAGTGTGACCTTGCGCCGCTTAAACCCCAGCTAGCAAATGTTCTATGTATCTATCATTACAATTAATTAAAATCTAGATAGAATACAGCACTAAGACCTGTTTAAAAATGTAAAGGGTCTGTGCTCAATTCTTTCTCACTCTGTAACCGCTTCTCTTTGGTCTAAGGGTAGTTTACAGTGAGATGGTATCTATAAAGCTCTGTAATGAAGATGGAAGCCAGAAGGGCATGCTGTCGGTGTGTCGGAAGCTCCTCATTAACTGCAGCCTCATGGCAAAACTGAACCCTATCTGCACATAAGCGACATTTTGCCAATTCCACCTTATTTGTGCAGCTCCTTTTCTAGGGAAGCCAAGTTCACACCCTGACAGCTTGGGGTCTGTAGGGAGCCCCTGGTATCCCTTGCGAGAACAGCAACAATTAACAGTGGTGGACAAATTCTGTCGAGGGATAGCTGTGCCTTGCCCCTCTTGCTCAGATGCAACTGCTCCTCTTCTGTGCCTGTAGCCACTACATACAGAACTCTATCTGAAACAAAAGCCATTTTAGAGACTCTGCTATTTGTAATGTATCCAGAAAATAAAAGAATGTAAGGGAATTGATAGGCACTGAGGAAATACTCCAGCTTCCTTTAAAAAAAAAAATAAATTGAAGTGGGAAGGTTGTAAAGAGGCCTTATTTGCAGCAGTTGCTAATTACTGACTTCCATTGATGTCAGTGAGACTGCTGAGGGAAGCACACCCTACAGCCCTGCTTGGTAGGGTTATGGAAACGACCTTCCCAATGCAAACAGAAACTGGTCCTTCAAGTCTTCTCACATAGCAGCAGAGCTCTATGGAAATGTAGTTAAAGAAATCTCTAAAATCACAGTATGTGAGGAAGCTAAACATGCCACCTTACAAATGGAGTAAATGCTTCATTTTCAAACAAATGCCATATAGATACAATGCATCTTTCTTGTCTGGAGGGATTTAACAGTTTCTGTACATTTAAAAATAGTTAATAAAAAGAACAAGTCTGGGAGGAAAAATAAAGCAGTGCACGCCACAGAATTTGTCAAAAATGGTGGTTATCATGGTAACATTTCCAAATGTCAATCAGCGCTGGTTGTAATGATACATTACAGTTGCAGTGCACCTCTCAAACACACTATCTCAAAGAAGCTTGCAGGCATTAATCAACCCTTATAAAATCCACTGCAAGATAACTTTATAGATGAGGAAGCTGAGGAACAGAAGATTTAAGCGACTTGCCCAAGGTCAGACGGTGTTGGAGCTGGGAATAAAAATTCAGCTCCTTCAAATTGCCCTACCCATTTAAAGCGGTCTCTCCCTATTGTTCCCACACTTGTGCAGTCAATTCCTCATTTTTTTCTGGGAACAAACACAGTTTATCTTTTGCAATCTCAGACCATTAAATTTATAAAATGATTTGAGACTCATGGGTCTATTATTAGCTGTAAATATTTCAATCAAATAATGCATTTGACTGCATGCTTCTCCTCCAGTTTCAGCTGACCTCCCAAGTGAACCACTATATCCTTTTCCAAGGAACAATCTGTAGTGCCAAGAGAAAATTTCTGCTAAAGTGTTGGCTGCTTTGTGCAGAGGATGCTCACAGATCTGTGGGGCCATCGCTTCCAATCCTGTGCTGCACTTCTGCTAGTTAAATCACGTGCTACAAAATCACCAGAGACACGACTCTGAATACAGTTTCTCTCCCAGCAAAAGAACAAAGCCTTCATAAGAAGAAGTTTGTACCTTCGGTTGAAATGCTCCCTGAAGTGACCCAAAGGGACCTGAATGTGGAAGCATGGGTGGCATTCCAGGCATTGCTGGAGGATAGGTTGGAAAGAACTACAAAAGAAAAAGAGATGCTTATGTCACAGGACAACTTGAACAATAATGGAGGTAGGTGCCAAGCCTGGCACATACAAAAATAGTACTGTGTTGAACGAGTGCCACGGTGAAAATACACACTAAATTTGCTTTCGAAATTTTTAAGAGCAAAGGCAAAACTTGGAAAATGCGCTCATCTGATGAATTTTCTAGATAGTACTGAACAAGTGTGCCTTTGAAATTTGTGGGCTATTGCAGGAAGCACAGAGCATTCACCATTTTTAGAGGAATCAGAATAATTTGGGGTTTATGTTCACTTTTGGTTAACTGCATTTTTCTACAGTAGCAAACAAATCGTTGCTGTTTTGAAACGTGACCTGCTTTAATTTTCAGAGCAAAAAAGAACCACAAGATGCTGCATTGCACACTAACCACAGGCAACGTGCACACCACCTTGTAGTTACGTAGGCTAGGTTAAATTTTGCTTAGGCCTCTCCTGAGCACATACAGCAGTTTTACAGGTCCCAAAACATGTAGGTTTTGTGCTTTGGAGCAGTGGGGAGCACCAGGAAGAAACCACCAGTCTGACTTACTCCTGTGACCTGAGCAAAATCTTGTGAAAGAGCCATGCACTCAGGGCTGCTGCACTGTGAGAAGCACCAGCTGCAAAGATACTGCAGTGACCACTGGTTTAGCAATTTCTGCGCATTCCCTGCCATCCCAGGCACAGCAATATAGAGCCACAGCAGCAAAAATGCAGTAGACAAAGGCCAAAAAAACCAAACCAAAACAAAAAAGCCCAAAGAAAATTTTGTACCTTAAAAAAATAAATAAACATCAAGACGGAAAAAGAGCTTTAGGAATGAATGAATCAAAACACTACCGACAATTGAAAAGAAGCTGAAGAAGTGCAAGCAGAACCAGTAACAAAGATACCACCTAGGAAGGTGAGCACTCACGTTGGAATGTCGAAAGTAAGGGTTGTCTAATTTGGGAGCGTACTTGTCAAACTGGAAAGAAAAGAGAAAAAAAAAAAAAGGAAACAGGTGAGTTTGGTTTTGGCAGTGGCAGAGACATCAGGATTAACACAGACTAATTATCACGGCCCGTTCGTACAGCATTTAACAGAGCAGAACTGACTGGTTATTCCAAACTCGCTCATCAGGGAGCGGACTGATCTCGCAAAGCTAACGGAGGTGGAAAGGCACTACCCCTGGGATGTGGAGGGTGCTGCTGAGTCTCACTGCAGAACCCCGTTTGCAGGCACTTTGTGAAGAGCTTCCTTCACCATGAAGAGAGCTGTGCTGCTATCTGCAGTGCAGTGAAAGATGGGCAAGTTCAGCTCCAGGTCTGGATCTGGGATCTGCCCCTGGAGCACTGAACTAGATCATAGGCTAGAAGGTAGGGAACGTTTTCCATTAGACCCCTGTGTCTACTGTGGGGCAATTAATACCAATTCACCATTTTCTGGCCTCCTGCATTTCCAAAATGGTTTGGAAAAGGGCTTAATTGCTTTAGAAGCACAAATCTCTATATATTCCCCCTCCCCTGCAAAAGAGAGAGCACCCCAGAGAAAAGGTGATTGTTAACCTTTTCCATTGCAGCGTGGGGTTTTCATACCCCCATGTACACAGCCTGTGCCCCGCATTTATTTTTACGACCGTTTGTCCTGTACCACCTTGGAAGCAAAACCAAAGCATATATACATTGCATTTTTGAACAGTATGTACATTCTGCTGGGGAGGAGGGAGCGGGGAAGAAGGCAGGGAAGGGAGCTGTAGGACCCCATGAAAAGCTGCTTATTTGGCAAGTCAGCTGCTGTTTCACACTCCTCTATGTGCGGGAGAGTAGATTTGTAATTTCATTAATTACAGTTATTACTGGAGCCATGTCCCCTCCAGTGTAAATACCATAAATTACCAAACACATGCAGCTGTAAATTTCAACACTCTTCTCTAGTGTTGGGATTAGCAGACCTGATCTAGCGGAATGTAAGAAGATGTGAGTGAAATATAACAAAAGAGCCTTGCAGGCTGTTGTTGCTATGAAGGCTGACAGCGACGGGCACGGGTGGGCGGGGAGGGAGCTGTTTGCAGGATCCAATATCAGGATTCTTAAATAACAGGAGGTTTCTGAGAAAAGTTTCAAGATTGTTTTACACAGGCCAAGAAAAGAAGGGAAGGTGTTTACACACGAGTACATTGAGCAAACACCTGGGGCTGGATTTTGGGTGGACGATATTACTTTTAATTGTCTTGCTGCTAAGCAGATTACAACCCAGGAATGTCATGGGGCAGTCAGCAGTGGGAAAGAAAAGTGAGAAACACTGCGCTCCTCGAGTTCTTGGTAGTCCTTCCCAAATGCTGCTTTTGCTGTTACTCGTGGCTTTTGCTAGCCTTAGCAGAAGAAGGTTGTTTCCACATTTTGGACACAGTGTGAAACTGAGAGAGGGAAACAACCTGAAATCTTGTTCTTTCAATCTCACAAAGTAATTGCCAGAAACAGGGAGAGAGTGCATTTTAAAGTACTGACAAAATCCATTTGTGGCAGATCTCGACAATTTTGTAGCAGCTGCAGCAAAGTCCCATTGTGTTAGAAGTAAATTCAATGGCAAAACGCTGACGGTTATTACGTGGCCAGGAGGATCTCTCCCACAAGAAGAACCGGCCACACACAAATTAGTGCTTGTTGATGGAACCAAATAATAAAAGCCAAAACTGATCTAGATTAGGGAATTAAGAGGAAGAGGGACAAAACTCCGATCAGATGAGATGCTGCACTGTGGTGAGAGCTCCAGGTAAGCAAGTATGGTCTGCCCTGCAAAGGACAGTTGTGGGGACTGTCTTTGGTACTGAAAGCCCCTGATCTTGTGGTGTCCTTGGTGTGTCTTGGTGCGTCGTGGCACCTGGCTCTGGGAGAGGGGGGAATAGAAATACACAGCAGGACATGCGGAGAGGGAAACTAAAGGGACTCTGGACTTGTCCGTTGAGCGCGGTATCTGCTCATGGGTAGCAGCATGGGGGACCTGGATGCTCGGTGGGGACACTCTGGATGAAAAGGGGGTCTCTTCGGGAGTCCTGGGCCTGTCTCTCCAGGCTCCAGGTCGAAAGGGCAAGGACAGCACGCCTGGCTGAAATGAAGAGGACTGGGTTCTGTTTGACAAGACTGGGTTAGGCTTTTTGACCAGAGATGCTCTACTTATCCTCACATTTTGGGCTGGGGTACGCACCATGGGAGGTGCAGAGGGCGGCATGAGCGGCGTCTGGGGCAAGCTGGATGGAAAAGGAGTGAATGTGTGCTGGTGGGTGTGTTGGTGCTGATGCGTGTGTTGGTGCTGGTGAAACTCCGCTCTCAGCAGCGGCACCGGGCCAAGTGAGGCAGCGGCCCGGTCCGAACTCTGAACCAAAAACCGGTTGTTCAGCTCTTGCCTGAGCAGTTCGTGATCTAGAGGAGAGAGAGAGAGAAAAAAAAAAGACACAGAGGCCCATGGGCCTGTGAGTACCACAAAGACGGAGGAGAAAGAATCAATATTCACCTGGCATTCCCTGTTTCTGCAGGTCATGCTGTGGTGGTTTTCTACGTGAGGACTCATTGGTGGAGGTAAGAGAGATGCCTGTGACAAAGTACCAATCAGAATCCCCGAATGAGGCTGGCAATACATGATTGGTTGGTTGAATGATATCAACAGGCTGGTATCTAAAGACAAGAGAGAACACCATGAGTCATCACAGCAGAAAACATCATCGGGGGCGTCAGCAAGCATCCGCCCCCGGCCCCCCGCCCGCGGCCCCGCTACCCCCGCGCAGCTCCTCCTCCTCCTCCCCCTCCTCCTCCTCCCCCCCCCCCCCCCCCCCCCCCCTCCCCGCCCCC
>WTSP01023519.1:0-23186 GCA_025331215.1 Actenoides lindsayi
AGGGAACTCCAGGAGCCCGCACCGAGGCTGCGGGGAGGACCGGAGCTCTCGGGCAGCTCCGGGGGGTCCGGGCCAGGCCGCGGCCCGGGAGCCGCCCCCCTCCCAGCGGCGGCGGGGCGGGGCCAGCTGCGGGTTCTCCGGGGCCCCGCCCGCCGCTCCGCGGGACCCGCCCCGCCGGCGGGGCCCGGGGGTGCCCCACTCCGCCCCGAAGTTTGGCTGCGAACAAAGGAGAGCTGCGGCGGGGGCAGCCCGAGGAGCGGGCACCGCTCCGATCGGCGGGGAAGAGGGAAAGGCTTCTGGGGTTTTCTTAAATGTAAAACAACACCCGCCAAACAAACGAACGAACAAAAAACAAAACAAACAAAAAAACCCCCAACACAAACCAAACAAACAAACCCAATATCAACAAAAAACCAAACAAAACCAAACAATAAAAACAGAAAAAAATACCCCACCACAAACCAAAACCAAAACCCAACCAAGACAGAAAATCTTCCCGTCCTTCCTTTGCTTCGTGAAGAAATTATGGCTGTGAACGTAGACACTGCCTAGATCTCAGATGTTATACTCACACAATATTTGGGAAATGGCTATTTCCATGGACACTACACAGTGTAAAGCTCAAGCAGGAGTTGCACATTGAGATAGGGACTATGGTGGAAGTCACCTTGCAAGGGTGACAGGGGGGCTGGTTTTAGAGGAGAGGCTGTAATAATGTTCACAGGCTTAAAAAAAGAGGACAGATTAACATCTAGCAAATTCCACTGGGCTGCTGGGGGTGCTTTCATTTCATACGGTTAAAAAGACGATGAAACAAAGACCATATTTTGATGGTTGAGTAGCTCACAGAGCAAAGGCACAACAAAAGGTGTGCCAACTTGATCTGAAAAAAAGATCTTTGATATAAATGAATTAACATTTCTTAACTGAATAAATCCTCCTAGTTTTAAATGTATCATTTAGTTTTACCGTGATATTGGTGGGTTTATTATTTTGGTTTCTGTCATTAAATCAAACCTGGGAACAGAAACACACCTACCAG
Source organism: Actenoides lindsayi (assembly GCA_025331215.1). Lineage (NCBI taxonomy): Eukaryota > Metazoa > Chordata > Aves > Coraciiformes > Alcedinidae > Actenoides > Actenoides lindsayi. The sequence continues at coordinate 1,043 of WTSP01023519.1, forward strand.
AACCCAGTGCTCAGAAACCAGACCAAAAATGTGGATGGGCTGTGAAAGCAACCACAGTTACAGACTCACAAGCACAGGGTCCTAAACTGGGAAAGGCGGCTTTTTTTGTGATTTTTTTTTTTTTTTTTAACTCTATCACTGCAGAAGAAACCTTAATCCCTTTAACTTGGCTGCAGAAGTCCAGTGGACTCCAGTGAAATCACATGTCAAATAAACAGGGAGTTGCAGTAAGGTAGTGGAGGTACCATGTGCACGTTTCAGCATCTCTGCATGAGTACTTTGCCTTTTATTCACCCACCTCCGTGGGCATGTGCTAATTTCAAGGACTGAATTGTTCCCTGCACTCCTAGAAGAAACTTCAGGCATCAGAGATGAGTAGAAAGATCCAGACATGTGTGCATGTGACAGCCTCGGGAGCCACCGGTCAGTCTGCCTGTGCCCTGGAGCCTTCGTACACTGGAAAACAGCCATGAGGGCAGGCAAAGGGGAGCTTGTTTGAATGCAGGGGGAATTAAAGAGAGATCTGGTTTGACTCACCCTCTCAGCTCCTCAAATTTAGTCATAGCACAGTCTGAGGCTTGCATTTCCTCTTGTAGTGTAAAGTAGATATTTAAAAGGTATGTGGCGTAATAAAAAGCCTTACCTAGCTAGCTGCAAACTGAGTACATTGGTTTTCTCTGCAGGACTTTACCTGGCAGCAGTGGTGGACATGGGAGCGGTGCATCCTGGGGTATCTGAGTTGAACAAGATGAGCCAGAGCGATGCAAAGAAACCAGTGACATGAACGGACTCTAGTTCATATTTTTCCCCTTCAACACGAAATCTTCTAATTTCTGTATTTTCTTTCTGGGAAAAACTTTTCAGATCACCTGCAGTCAGTTTTAGAATTGATAATTAAACAGAACAGCTTTAAAAACATTGCCCATGCATTGCAGGAAAACACATCGATATGTTCAATATTCTTAGGATGCTATAAGGCTATTGATTAAATAAGTTTTATTTTTTAATCTCCAAGTCACAATCTACACGAGATGACTTTGCACTTCTTTCTTAAACAGTAAAATACTGCAAGTGCTTTCTCAGTACAGCAAATGCTGACATCCCCACAAATTCACAAGCACTAAAATAGATACCCACAAGGTCTGGCTTTAAATCTTCCAAGCATCAGTGTGAAGGTACCTCCTATACAATTAGCTGGTAGAACATAGCCCACCCTCCGGCTCCTCTGGCCAGCCCCTGGTGCTGGCAGCCTGTGCCAGCACCCAGGTGAGGATTGGTTGTCAGAAGGATGGGGGACTCCTGGTCAATTGTCTTGTTGGCATTAATCACCTCTCAGCGTTTCCAGTATAAATCAGCTTATAGATGGTAGCAAAAATTCACCTCCAGCTGAAAGTTGGCAAAGGCAATCTGATTCCTGCCCCCAAACATTGTTATTTTTACCAAATATCTATACCCCAATGTCAGCTGAGCTATTTTCTGTTATACAGAAACACTAGAGCCAGTCTTGACACCTTTTAAACAGGTTGAGGAGGCTGGTAAAGGAGGAAGAGAGACAGCGAAGATGGGGACTGTAGTTTCATGCTACAAAAGGGCAGTTGCAGTGCTTTGCCCTACATGTGGAGAGGTTACACCAGAGGGAAAATACAATGGCTGGAAGAAAAAATAAAGTAACAGCATGCTCTCCGTTTTCACACGCACTTGTTGTAAACTACTACTTGTTGTGACGCTACTAAGTGAAACAAAACCATGTAGGTACTTCAAATGAGGAGAGTGGAGTTCATACATGAGCTGATCTAGAATTTGTCACCAGTCTCAAAATACTGTTTTAAAAGAGGTCAAAACTACCACTCCCATTTTGCAGAGGGAAGACTGTGATGGGAGAGGGGATGAGATTTGCTCCCCTCTCCCCAGGCTGTCTGCTCTTGCACCATGCAGCCCCAAGGATGCACATTTTCCAGGTGACCGCACAAAACAATGCATGGATTTTCACCTAGAGTTCACAGACAATCAGAAAAGTTTGTCAGCGAAGTAGCTTTGACTTGGGGTGCTGCTGCACTGCCCTTGGGAATTTCATCCCCTTTTCTCCTGCCACCTTCTTAAGATTGAGGAAGAAAACAAAATCTTTTCCTACAGCTAGCACCCACAAGGGTGATGTTAAACCTTTGGGGGTGGGTGTTGATAAAATCGGATTTCTAATCTTGTTCAGCTCTCCAAAAGGAGTTAGTCAAATTATTGTATTATCGTTATATCAGCTCAATGTTGTGGATGACTAGCAGGAATTCCATAATAAAAGCGTGCCCCGGCAGCAGTCTGGGATCAGCACTGCTGGTCTCTGAGTTTCCTGGTGGGCTTTGAGGGGTTGGTACAGACCTAGAAATGTTAATAATAATAATACAGCCATACAGTATCATACAAAGTCATTTCCTAGAATAAACAAGTCCTCGGTGAGGCTGAAGCCCAAGGCTAGGATTTGCCCCTGGAGTAGCTCATACAAAAATGACAGAAAATGTTTATTATTGTTATTATGCCCCACAAGAATGATGGTAACGCACAACAGTGCAAAACACAGCCTGGGGCCAAACTGCCCTCGGTTACTCACATATAACCCCATTAAAATATAATAACCCGGTGGCCTTGCAGTGTGGCAGGGATGGATTTCAGCGGGAGGTGGCTGGATAACCCTCACAGCTCTAGGGATGGCCAGATTTTATTTGGGTACAGAAATGTGGCAGCATGAGGAGCTGAAGAAAACATGAAAAGGGATTAAGGGCTTTGTTCTTGCACCCTTCCTCAAAAGAAAGCCAAGTAAGGAACTGCTTCCAGATGGCTGGCTTTAATTTATTCCTTTGTTGTTGTTTTTTTAATTCCTTACATAGTGTCTATTTTTTCCACCCTTTCTGTTGTTTTTTCTCTTGTGGGAGTCAGGTAAACAACAGGCGTAAGAAGTGAGAACTGGCTGCCTGAGGTGCTCTGATGGTAGATGAACAGGTTGTAGCCAAGGCACTCCTGAGTGCATTTATTAGCATCAGTTCTATACCCAAGTGCCATAGTCTTCTTTCAGGTATACATAACATCCCCACATACACATCCCTGAAGTTTACCTACATGAGACAGGGTTTTTTTGTAGGAGGCACAGGAAGAATGAGAGCCCAGCTCAAACCAGGGAGCATCTACTCTGGCTTGGCATAGAGTTTAGCAGACCAACAACCCCGTATTTACATTTCCCAGAGTAATGACATTAATTAGATATTGCGGATGCATAAAACTCCATAGTCTATTACAACCTGTTGAGAAATGAGCACATGCCTTAAACAAACAAGGAAGAGGTGAAATTCAGAAAGGGAAAATTAGAGCAAAGATCAGGAAAAAATTCAGAAAAGGGGGTGTCACTTTTCCTGGTCTACCAACTACCTTGATGAAGGGCCCATGTCGCGTGGCATGTTTCTATTTTAGATGCCACAAACCGCATTGATGCTGTAGGGAACAGCTAGCATTAGGCTGTAAGCTCTAGGTGATATAAGTCACTTTTTCCCTTGCACTTTGCACGTTCTGCCAGACCCTTCAGACCAGCAACCTGTGACAGTGTTCAGAGACCTGCCACAGGTTCAGTCTGGCCACATGCCCAACAGGCTGCTCTTTATAAATCTTGTACTATGTTTTATGGTCTGTTCCTACCCATTCCATCTGAACAAAAGTGCAAGCATGACCATTCCTATTCAGGCTGTTCCTAAGATGAAAACTAGCTTAGATAAAAATACTTCTTCAGAACAGGTTTTCACTTTCATGAACCTTTCCCTAGCAATCTCAGGATTACAATTTTGTTTGCTTATATACACTGCCTTAAAAAAAACAAACAAAAAAACCACCAAAACCAAAACCAACCAAATAATTCACCCAAAACAACCCCCCTAAAATACTTCTTACGTGGCTGTTACTAAATCCATAAAGTCATTGACTTACAGAGTCATAAAAATGGGATTTATTGTACATTTCCTGTTCCAGACAGGGTCTTGTTTCAGCTCCCTCAGGTAGACAAAACACAGGGGACTATAAACTTATTTTAATAATCGTTCAAGCTTCTCCATGGATGACTTGGAAGTAGCAAGGAAGAAGAAAAGGTTCTTTTAATGCAGTCTTTCAGACTTAGAATTTTTGGAGCTATTTCTATTAGCTCATTATTAATGATCCCGTGCCCTTGGGGTCTGCATGCCTCCTAGATTAATTTTTTTCTTATTCATATTTGCTCACATTACCCATGTTCCTGAAGTCCCAGCAAAAATAAAACCAACGAACTTATTTGCCCAGTGTTTTGCATGCTACGTCACTGGTAAAATTCACAGGATGGCTAGGAAAATATGCTTCTTTAAACACCAAGAAGCCCAACTAACATGCATTTCCAAAACAAAATGATGCCAATAGCAATTCTGTTTATTATTACCTGTTGTAGGTTTTCAATCTGTCGACACATTCACACACTCAAATACATGTCCCGCACCAGCCTCATTTTGCAGGGTGAATTTGTTTGCTGTTTGGGATTTTCCCAGATTTTTGTGGCCATGGCAGAGCTTAGAACTTCTCAATACTGAAGTCTGCTACCCACAATGCGGATTTTCCACCTGGACATGGGTACTTGCACTAGCGCTCCTGCAGAGAAGTACAGACAGATTTATTGCAAGAGGTATGTGCTTATCAAAGCACTCGGCCACAATGAAGGGACTTATGGCAAAAGACAAAAAGCTGAACCTCCTCACACATCTTGACAATCCTCCCGAGTCTTCCCAGCTCATTCGCAGGGCAATATATTGTGCAAATCTGAGCATGAATGATTCCCAGGGAAAAGAAATGTTCCTGTTTCTTGATTAGTTGGGATTATGATGTCCTCAACTTTCCTCATCCCTTGGTTCATCAGGCATTAAGTGCACATTCAAGTACAGCAAAGGATGGAACTTCCATCTTTTCCTTTGGGAAAGCACATCTTCAATTCAGAGGCAACAAATGGTTTTCTATCCATGATCTATAGCTGATAAATTTGTGGCCACCTCACACAATTAAAAATTAATCCCAGACAGCTTTTTATTGTTCCAGAGCTTTAAAATCATCTAAATATCATGTCCACTGTAATTTTATCTTCTTTATAAGTAAATTGCCTAAAGCCTGTGATCACATTCAGAACAATGTTTTCACATTCCAAAACACAGAAAAAGCAGAAGTACTTCCTCTGATGCAGCACCATATGTACAACTATCTCTGAGATACCTGGATGTTTTCACAGTTGTGCAATTTTATCACCAAAAGTATAGAAAAAAAACCCCAAAGTATCAGATAGATACTTAAAACTAGGAAATGTGAGAAGAGCTTGTTTTTCTGAGGCATGAAGAATGAAAACTTTGTCTCCAGTTCCACAAAGGTCCCCCTTCAAATGACAGCATTGTGTGTGCTGCAGGACTACTGTGTTTGTCTAAATACTTCTAGAATCAATTTACATTGTGAAAAATATTAAGAAAACAGCAAAAGGGAGCCAAGCTGAGCACACACCCAGAGCACAGTTGGTTGGGCAGTACTCAGACTCGTGGACTTCCGACTGGCAAAGTATTTGCCTGCATTTTAAAGGGAAGTATCTGCATTCGCATTTAATTCCACTGTTCCTCATTTGTCTGTGTTAATACAGCAATTCCCCAGTGCAAAGATGAAGAACAACCATCTACAGTCACTTCTTAACTGTACTGCTTGGGATGTAATTAGTGTCCTGAAGGCAGTTCCTGCTTCAGTAGCGGGGACCTGCTGCTGCACTGGAGCAGACACTGAGGAGGATGCTCGGCTGCTTTGCTTCCCAGCATACAATTAATTCCCCCCACCAACTATAGCTCAAGTACTTTTGAACATGAGCTGGCCTCCGTGGCAGTATTACGTACAGATGTTCAATTTAAATGTGCATTCAGTTCATTATTCTAATGCGGCAAATTGCTATACCCTATTACTATGACTATGCAGATAATGAAAAATAGGTAATTCCCTCCCACTGTGGGCCACACTAGGGACACAACAGAATCCACTAAACCCTCCCTGAGTTATAATTGCCTCCAGATGGAGCATTTAAGGCAAAAAACCCTGCGAAGCTCTCTAATACCGTATACATTACGCAGCATTTCTTGTCTGGCCCCTGCAGAAATAATTTGAGCTGCCTAGCTTAAAGGCCATAACCACTCAGAGTTTAATTTTGTTAAACCATAAATTTACTATTTCAGATTTACAGCCTCTCCAGTTGCATGGCCCAAGTCTGCCTCTGCTCCTGCTTGTCCAGATTTATGAGCAGCACCCAGCAGTATTAAGTACCAAATCACACCCGTGCCTAAAAATAAGCCCTGCACAAACAGTTGAGTTTTACAGTAACAGCTGAATATCACCAGGTGCTGAAACTCGGACTCACTGCTGATTTCAGTGGGAGCTGATTGGGTTTGACGTGCCCTCAGATGAAGTATTACCTATAAATAGAAGCCAACACAGTCGTGTGTATTTCATTTGTGTTTTTAGCAGTTACTAGTGGGATCACAAAGGGCTCTGTATGGGAACCTCAGTAAGTTCAGGAAAAGAAACATTGCCTTTCCCCGAGAGCTTTTACTAACACACCTGTGGAGCCACACAAACAGCAGATGCTCTAGAAAGCCAAAAACTATGAAATCTAATCCTGTAAAAACAACTTCACTTTAAGAAGCCAACCCATGCGCACAGAAGTTTTTAACTCTTCCAGGTTAAGATTCCCAGTTGCCTTATATGCACCCCTGGATTGCACCCCTGCCCCACCAGACCCCTCACAGCAGTAAGAACACACAGCCGACGAGGCTTGCCAGATGAGTAGTAGCTACTTGATGCTTACTTTTAACTTCACAACTCAGTGTCTCATCCCATTTCTGATCTACTGAAAAGCTTTAACATTCAGCAGAGTTGCTGAAGCTGCTGCTGTGACTTTGTAAGGGTGTTTGTGTTTTGCCACTTTATTTTTACTTTTTGCGAGATAGTAACAAAGGTAGAAAAAAGGTATGGGAAGATTTACAAAATTAAGGAAGAACTGGTGGTCTATAAGCACAAATACCACGGTATTAGTTAAGTGTGAAGCCATTCCACAATAACAATCCACAGATGTGCCTGAAGTAAATGCCCAGTCTCTTCAAAAAAATCTTTTCTGCAGAACCTTTTTCCTTGCTCACCACATCTTTTAGCCCTTTGCAGCAGTCCACGCTGTTCAGCATGTCCAGTGATTTAGTCACTTCAAAGTACACACCAGGCCACAATGAAGCCCTTTCCCCCCTCCAAAAAAATGTATTTTGGAGACATTCTGGCAACTTTGGGTATTTCAGATCATAGTTCTTAATTCCACGCACAGTTTAATTGTGGCAGAATAAAAATCACGTCCAGGAAATCATTACCATGTTTCTTACTCCAGTTCCCAGCTTATATTAAGGATTTTGTGTTGTTTTGTTGGGTTTTTTTTTTTAAACTAAACCAAATTTTTGAAATGTTGCATAATGGAGTGACAGTGTTGAGAACTAAATGTTTTTAAGTTGCTTTACTTTACTTCTCTACTCAACTTCCATAGGTCAACTAATACCAAGGGAAAAAGCTAGTGGCATTTTTCCAGAATATATTTATAGGTTTTAAGTGTGGCCACTTCACTGTCCCTCCCCTAGTATTGCTTTCACAAGATCCATAAAAATAACCTCCCAACGAGTTTTTTTTCAGGCTAGGTTGTTCTGGGTTTTTTTCCCACATTTATACACTGTTCATACAATAATGCTGGGTTTTTCCCTCTCCCTGAAGCCGCAGGCTTGCTTAGTAAAATTGGAAACACAAATCCTTTTTTAGCAGTATAGCTCAGAAGGATACACACAAATATTTGCCAGTTTAACTGGACAGGAATAAATTTGACTGAGGTTTTATAACTTAGAAAAAGCTCATGTATTTTACCTGCTCACTAAAGACTAATTAAATACCCCATAAGCCCATCCTCTATTTGTAGGGCTGTCAGTCACCATGCTGGAATCATTAGACTACAAGTTTAGAAAAAAAAGACATTTTTCAATACTGCAGGATTTTTTCTATTTGTAGCTTCCTTTAGGAGAAGGCAGCAGTAGCAGTAGCCTGCGCTGCATTTCAGCTCCAGTGCTTGTGCAAACTGCCCCCACTCTCACAGCCCTGTCCCACTTGATCTGAGTGAGCAGTGTATAGGGTGGTTTTTAACTGTTCCTCTGTCTTTATCCCTGACTTTCATTTCCTTCTCCCCCTTCACACTGGAGTCACTGAGCGCTTAACAGCACATACACCTACAAGGTGATGTCCAGGCATCTCAACATTGCATCAAGAGGACATGTCATGGCTTGCTGATCTCCATCTCCATCACCTACCTGCCAAGTTATGGTATCGATACGCAACTTCTCTTTTTTGCTGCTTGGATCTTCTGCCAGTAACTGGGGTTTTGAGAAGCTCCAAGGTGATGTTGGTTTGAAATGCTCTAGGATTCTTCTCGAAAGCCATTTGGTACCTATCTTAACTATGATAGCAGCTTAGCTAACAAAAATCCACAGAACAGTATCCATTTCCACCAGATGAAGAGACACGCTTAAGCCTAAATGAACTCAGATTCCACACACCTCTTAGCAAATGATCGTTTCCACTTTCAGTCAGTGCCTGTACCACCACAGATTTGCCTGCAGTTAGTATTGTATGATAAAATTCAAATGCGTTATTATCGTCTTGTCACTAGGGTTTACCTCTGAGCTTTTATGAGATAAAAGTTCACAGATTTTCTTGGCATTCAAACAAAAACTGTTATAAAAACAGTGGCACAATTATTTTCCTAATAAAGTGAGCTCTAAAGCAAGTGTCACAGGGTCAGCTGCTTTTCACCCCTTTGAAGTGCTTTGTTATCCAAAACAATAAACTGCTGAGATGAACTCTTTCACTTACCTGCTCTCATTGTAACACTAAACATCACTCCTGACATCTTCGGCTTCAAAGACACAAATAGAACTAAATCCAAACAGCACAGACCATCTTTAGTGTTTCACTGTAAGAGGCACAAGAGAGACAGTCTTATCCAGTCCTACCAACTGGGTCTTGGCAAACACACACTTACACTGAGATGCCTCCAAGTTTTGCACTTTTTCTCCAGCATCCTTTAATTACAAAGGATCCTAAGGCTGGACAAGTTGCTTCATGTACAGAGTGGAAAACAGATGACACCTCAGCTGAAATTTTTAAATACAATTCTGAAATCTGAGAGACACAATCTAGATTTAATCCATAAAATGTCAAGTAAGACTTCAGATACAAAATGCACTCAGTCACTGACACCAAATCAAGTCAGACACCAAATGTCTTTCCCAACTTCCCTGAGCACTCTGTGATAATCACTTTGAACTCCCCTTACCTTGTTTTTTCACTCTTCTGTATCACCATTATTAGCATAAGATTAAAGTTCATTCCTAGTTGTGCTTTTCTTTGTGTGGCTGTGCAAGGAATGGTTTCGCTGCTGGTGCTATGCCCACATTATTATTAAAAATATTATCATTCAATTTGTACGTAGAAATGATACTGCTCTTGCCAAACTCAAGTCTTCTGTTCTCCACACTGGCTGCCCACTGAGTTGACATGAAATTCAGCCAACCTCAAAGACAAGAGCAGAGAGGGCAAAAGTGGAAGAGTTTGCAGGTAACCTGTGATGGCACCTTCCCCATCATCCGGTCATCATCTGAAGCAAGTATTGACAAGATACGAAATTATGTTGTTAATGGACAGTGAACTGGATTTACTGATGCTGGGGTTTTATACTTCTGCTGCAACAAGTTTTGCAGCTCACAGCTGTACTCACACAGGTGTTAATTTTTTTTTTTATTTCACTGTTTGTGAAAGGGCACTTTCTAAATTTACTGTTATCCTGAACAAGGCAACAGCCTGGAAGTCTACACAAGAAACAATTCAAATCCCCTTGCTTAACGCCAAGCTCAACATACGTTTTTCATTCCGATTTTAATACCAGCATTTTCAGTTCCTGAATTGTGTAAGAGACACACTGACACAATATCCAGTGAGCAGGTCAGTTTGACCTAATAGGACTAGAAAGAGCATGACTAATAGCAAATTAGATATGGGTTTGGACACAGGTCTGGAGGCCACTTCGATTTTGTTATGTGTTAGTACAAATATTTACAGACCTTGTAACATGACAAATAATAAAAGCATACAAGAAGTGGTCAATTCAGTAAAAAAACCACAAACGAACAAAAAAAAACCACAACAAAAAAACCCATCCCAAAACTTTTGTCATTTTGGGGAAGGATTTACCTTTATCCTAAAAATGATTCAAAAAATGTACTTGGGGGGGGGAAATAGGCAGTACTTCAGTATTGAAATTTTTGAAACCTGGTTGACAACACTGAAACCGGTGATCCTTGTCCATAAACCCAAATCAAGTGTGTGTACCTGTCCTTTAAATTACCTTTTTTGTGCTGTTTGCACAACCAGTCACATCAGTGTTTCAAGGATAGAAACAAAAGCAGGTTCTGTGTATTTAGTCAGTCCTTCATCAATCAGTCAAGTTTACTAGTGAATACAACTATAATAAATTACTTCTGTAATATTCAAGCATATTATTGAGTTAAAAGATGCTTGAATGTGAATATGAAAACAATTAAGCCTCTATCTAAAAGACTTTTATTGCTTCAACAGGGTATTTGGCTACACCTATAAACCCAGATTTGAGTTTCAGCTTGATGGAGCAATTCACCCAAATAAATTTTACAGCATTGGTCTGGACACACCCAAACTCAGAGAATTTATAATAGTTACTGGTAAGTAACTTGAGCGTTTGCTCCTCAGTATGTATCACAAAGCTGAATCCCAGGACCAGGGAAGCTTCTGGCAAAAACACAGCTTAGAGGCAAGGCGTATTTACTGATGGTTGAGACTTCTTGTATCTGGAATGAGTAAGCTCTGAAGTCATAGAAGCCCACAATGACCTGCTGAAGAAGGCTCCTATCTTTCCTCAAATCACCAGCTTCATTTCAGCATTTTCTGGTGAGAACGTCATTCTGCAGTGCATCAAAGCCAATATACTCCAAGTGTCAGTTTGGTTACCAATTCATTTTCCTATCTAGAAAACAAACTGCAAAAAAAAAAGTTTCAACAGCAGCCTTTGTTTTTGATGGTAATCTTTTGTCCTGATGGACATAATTTTGGGCACATCTTTTTAAATTATAAAAATAGTTTTCTGGGCAGCAACAGGACATTCTTCTTCCATGCTCTCCCTTGTGTGAGGCAGAACCCTCCCCCATGAATTAGACATTTGATCCAAACTGGCTCCATATGGGACCAGCTCAGACATCTGTGCTTCATGCTCCAGGAATTACAAACACTCCTGGAAATGCACAAAAGATCACCTGAGATGACTCGATGTACAACATCAACAGCTGAACTTACTAAGTTGTGGACACAGTGTTGCCAGCCCCAGAAGAATAATTCCTTCTGTACCTTCTTCCCCAACAAACTCAGTTTGACAGGCGGTTTATGTAGTGCATGGATGCAGCTTGGCTTGAGGACTCTACTTGACGTGCTCTACCTTCCACAAGCAGGCTGAACCCTAAATAGCTTTATGTAGCTCAGCTGAAACCAGAAATAATAGAAATACAGCAAGCATGAACAAAGCAAGGACACCCTCTCTCTTCCACCCAAAACCCCTCCAAAACCCAACCAATATGTGGATGAGTCCACGTAATTCTTCCTCAATATCCCGTCCTTTGGTTTGGTTCTGAGCGTACTCGGAGTTCTTGCAGGAAGGGTAGTTAAAAAGGCACCATCTCAGGCGTCTGTGGGCCAGACAGCATGACACAACCACAAAGAGCTCCCACAGAAGCTACAGAGTCTGAAAGGTTCACAAGAAAATCCAATCCGTCTGCATCAGAAGTAGCTTCTTGCAGAGATCCTGCACTTGTTACCCATCAGAGATTACCTATTTCCTGGGCTTAGTCCAGTAACACCTCAGACAGTGGAAAGCTGACAGGGATTCAAGGTAAATAACCAAATACTATTGCTTTGTACTTAAAAATATTAAAGACACGAAATGGGTTATTTCTTAAACATGAGTTTTTCGTGAGTCAGTCCTGAAAATAGGCATTATTTAAAAAAAAAAAACAAACCAAAAAACAAACGAGGCTACATTATAATCAAAATCTTAAGGAAAGCCAAGGCATTGGAATGTATTAGATGATAAATATTGCAGAATAGAACTCAAATCTCTCATTCAACCTAAACTCTTTACGAACAAACTTACTTGTTACAGTACTAAATTATCAATTCAAAACCAGTTCCATGGTCGTAACATAAAACACGTAATTAAGAAAAATATAGACATACTGTCTTACTTCCTTAGGACAATTTTATTCCAGAACTTTTTTCCTCCGGACAGAGGAAGCTATTGTAACCCAGCACACAACAGCTCTTTCAGAATAGAAAAAGTTACCAGCGTGCACAGAAGTTGCACCAAGAACAGGGGCTCTATACAATGTCCAGAGCCTGTTGAGAAACACACAGCTTTTATATGCTGTGGATTAAAGAGCACACAACCATCTGGTCAGCTTTCGGGCTAAATGAGCCAATGCTACCCTGCATGCCAATTTGCATGATTGATAAAAAAGGGCCTATTATACGTCTGACTCGGTGATGTCTGATGTTACGGGTTTAGCAACACTCTCCTGCTTTATGATTATTTAAAGTTTTATACTTTAACAATACGCTTATTTCTATGGGTACATCTATATAAAAGCTTTTCTTGCTTTATTATGTAAAAATGAGATTTAAAGGATAAAGGCACTGAACTGACACTTTTTACATTGTTTTTAATTCCTTCTTCCAACTTTTTACAAGATTCACTATTGCAGAAGCCAAAAGGTGAAAGATTAAAAGAAGTCTTCACATAAAAGCTCTAAGGATTGATATTTAATGAACTGTGAGATGTAAATCAATGCACAACAGCACAGTTTAAGCTTAAAATACTAGGATAACATTTATATTAAAAATAATTCACCTACAGATAATACAGTCTAGTGTTTATTGTATGTTATGGAAGGTACACTTGAATTTCAAAAATTTAAAACATATAAAAAGTGGTTAAGGGCTAACATTTTATCAACATGTGATAAATGTGTAAGAATGTTTATTATACAGCAGGGTACAATGGTAGTGTTAATGCCAACAGGGCACCACAGAAGTTAGTTTAAAAAAAATTTCCACTATGCTTTATACAAACAACACCACTTGCTGTTGTTTAAGTGTATCGGGAGAGGCTCGCCATCTGAAGGAGAAGCAGTCTTATAACATTTTTAATGTTAGATAGTGTCATAGTACGTAGATTGGTGAAAGTTTCAAAATAAAACTAGAAATGCTGTAATTACTTCACAGAAATGCACATCCAATATTTGTTTTCAATAAGAACAATAGGTACAAGATTATAACTCTCCCTATATGAAATAATTTACACACAGATGAAAGCTACACTATCTAAAATAATCACTAAATACATTTTTCTTCTAGGAAATAAACAAGCAATTTTTGTTTTGCATGATCAATATCAAAAACATATAGCAGTAGTAGTATTTTTTAAACATAACTGATGCTCTAAAGGAAAAAAAAAAAAGAAGGGAAGAGGGAGAAAAAAAAAAAAGGAAGAAATGAGAAAAAAGATTTTCCATGAATGTGCAACCTAAAATCAACCAAGCTTATATTGTAGTACAACCATATTAAGAAACCACTGATCAGAAATACAACTTTTATGGAAAAAGTTTATAATCCACAAAACTGTTCATCAGGGCATGAAGTAAAATAGCTCCACAGTTTACAGATAAAACTGAGGCCACGTAGACGCGTGCTATGTCTTATCTCCAGTAAGTAGATGCTCAGGCAGAGGATGTGACGCTTTGTTTGTAGACAGCATGGTACGCATTTCTCAGCAGGACATAAGGGAAACAAGACTCCAAGAGATCCATTGTCAGGAACGGAGACTCCTGCACAATCTGAAAAGTGACAAAAACATGAGGTTTCACAGAACACTTTCTACTGCCTGCTGCTGCTGATCTATTTCATAGAGACACTTCTGGTTTGCACCACTACACCACTTGGATTTCATAGCAGAAAAAAAAGCAAACCAAACCAAATGACCCCAAACCCAAAGTTTAAGCACTGGGGATAAATGCATCGCTATATGGTAGCCACTTGTCAAAGCTAATCATTTACCTTTCCTCTATACACAGTCATATAGCACTCCTGCCACTTCGGAAGGCTACAGAATACTGAAAGGATATCTGCTGAGCAGAGAGGACTCCCCACCACCCCCAAACAGTGTTGCTTTAATGTGAAATTTCATTGTAATATTGCATGTACTAAATTGAGAATTAAAATCATCTGAACAATGTGACACAACGTTCTAGGTAACAAATGACGATGGTAAAGATGTGTATGTTGGGGGAATGGAAAAAATTCATTTCCAACATCAGAATGCCAGAAAGAATGACAAAACCAATTATTTCCACTGGTTGATGAGCTACAATGCACAAAGTGACACCCAAAACCCCCTTGTTGAATGACACAATGTGGAGCCTGTTCCTTAAGTAACACCTCAGACAAAAAGCTTACCATGTCTAGTAGTAGGTAAACAGATTCTCTGTTCCTTGTAGTAGTTTTGTCTGTCTCCTGTCCAATCTTCAGTAGACTAGACGACGCAAGCTACGTAAAAATTAGTATTTCAAAGCGATAAATAAAACAATGCATTGATCAACTTCTGCTATTTTGCTATACACACAAAAAACCCTTCTGAAGGAATCAATATCCTTACTGACAGGCACTGTGGTGTACTAGTAACAACAACAGGAAGTAAAGTAATCCTCAACATCTGAGCCATCACTGGGCTTTAGTCTCACTGAGCCCTTTGTATTTCTAGCTGCATTTAATAAGCAATATATGCTAAGTTTCATACAAAAAGTGAATGAATTTATTAGAAAGAACTTGTGGTTGTAATCATTAGCTGAATATTATTAACTCTTCTGAAATTAATGACAAAACTTCCATGGGATCAAGATCTCACTCTCTCTGTCCTTCCCAAAATGCATATAAACTTACTGTGTTTTGTTAAGATTTAAAGTGATTGGAGTTCCTATTGTTTGAAGTTTTACTCACTTTGCAACAGGAGGACAAATTAAGTTTTACTTCCTAACATGTATTTTTAACTGAAGAAATATCATCCTAAACGTAAATCAATATTTTACCAGACCAGGAGCAATCCTACAATAGTAGGATATTTTAAAGGATATCCAGGAAACTTGTAACACATACTTAGGTATTTACAAGCTCAGGATGACACAATACAGTAAAATACTTAATCTACAGTTGCACTGATAACCCAGGTTTTCATACCTAATAGAAATTTGGAAAAAACTCCCAAAACTCTTTTCAACTTTAAGATGTACAATCATCATTCACGCTCTCACACCAAACAATGGCCACGTGCCTAAGCCACATTTCCCAGATTTTAAATTAAAACATTAACTTTAAAATCTAAATCAAGATTCCTCTTGACAAATTCTGTCATTAATCAATTTGTAATATAAAGTGAGTGTGTATACTTCTAAATAATCTTAGCACATACTCACCAGTATTAAATAACCCAGTAGAGTTTTTGTCTGTGTTTAATTAACTTTGACAGGAAAGCATATCATCCCTAGCAGTACATTTTCTGCTTAAGAGAAATGTTTTTCTTTCAGACTAACAGTAAGTGATATGTAAAAGGTGTTAGAAAAGAAAGACTATCAAAAGATCTGAACCATCAAGTCATGGTCTGAGCAGTAAAAGCAATGGTCTGAAACCAGTTCGTAAACACTGAAAAAATGCAAAGCTCATACCAAAAGTGTTTTTATCACATGAAACCTTACTGGTTTCCTTCACTTGTCAAATGTATGCAACTTGACACAACTATTTCTCTTTCATCTTTTACAGACAGCAGTTGCATTAGACAAGGTCAATGGCCAAAGGTTTTTTCTGGTTTACAAAATGCAATGCAATGCCAGAAATGAAAGATCCTTTTAAGGGAAAAAAAAAAAGTTTGAGGACTTCTATTACAGAAAGTTATCATTATCCCACCCCTGTAAGTGTGTAAGGCACCTGAAATAAGGGAAAAAGATACTTTTTCCTACTTCAGTGTCAAGCAGAAAAGAGAGTCAACTCAAGAACAGTAGTTTTTAAAAATTAAAGTGAAGCTGCCATTTTAGCCTTTAGTTTCCCTTCAAGTATCAGCTAATTAAGAGGTATTTTAAAAATTCTATTTCTCCTTGGGCAGCACACCAAAATGCATTTAAAATGCATCACCACCACCTCAGGGCTTTTGATTTTTTTTTTTTTTCTAAGCATCACTAAGGATTTCAGAAGCTTTGATCTTCAACCTACTCTGAAGCAGAAAAATTCCTCTCCTCAAATATCCCTCTAACGCCCTGCTATCAGACAGCTACTGTCTAAGAAGTGCAGATGTGTCAAAAGGTACAACTTAAAAGCCACTCTGGAGTTACCTTCTTTGGAAGAGTAAAAGAAACTAGAGTAAAAGAGAGAAAAAGTAAAATAAACTTGTACTGATTTGCTACTGTTACTTCCCAACATCACACAGAGATGGCTATTGCTAAAGGACTACTAATAATGGATACACAGACTTGTATTAACTGTATGCTTTTATCTCTTGTGTACCAAAACCAAACTGATGTGAAATCAATTGCATTGCATCCTAAATTACATTTTCCACCTGAATTTGAAAATACTTGCTGAAGTCAAATTTATTTTAAGATACTAATTGTAACCTATTGCTAGGCTTCAAGAAGTAACTTATCCACACCTGATCCTCTCCTAATCAAAATCAACACTGTATTACACAATAACCTTAGTTTTTCTGACATCTATAACTGCAGGAAAAATAAGTAACATTACAAGTGTTATGAAGCAGTATTGTTATTGGAATAAATGTTGGTTAATTAGTACTCATCCATATTAATCTAAATCTTTATAGTATGCCCTCGTGATTAAGATTACTCATGGCTGATTGTTGCTGTAAAGATAACATTTGCAATGACAAACACATTGATAATTTAATGGCAGCAATGCACAAGGTAGACTATGTATAAAAACAGACTGAGGGGCATTAAGTGGTGACAGTTCTCCTCTTTTTAGAGGAGCTAAATCTAAAAATGAAGTTAATACATACAGCCAAAAATTCTTTCAGACGGTCTTCAATGCTTCCCTTGTGGATGGTAAATAAAGCTGCAGCAATCTGGTTGATGGCTTTTGCCAAGCAATGAATGTTGTTGCAATGCCCTAAACAAAAACATATACAAAGCACTTCAGTATCATGTTTGAAAATGACAGTATTCTTTGGAAAATATCACCAAGGAGTAAACAGACTTGTCACAATGAAATAGCAGCTTTTAGCATCTTACACAATGGGAGCAAAGTATTGGTACTTTGAACTTGCATCAGGAAACCCACGATGGATCTCTTTTCTGAATGCTGTAATAGTCACAGCATGGCAAAGATCCCTGTGGCTTTTAGAAGCGAAAAAAAAGAATATGTTGGAAGTTTACTTAGTTTCTACAAAACCTGAGAGTATTGTCACTTGACTAGGCTAAAAAGACATGTGCAAGCAGGACTTTTTTTTTTAAGGTAATTGGATATTTTTCTCCCCTCTGTGCAAACAAACAAGTCATCATGCCCAGATAGCATTCACTCAAGAGATCTACAGGAACTAGAACAAAACTGCTGAATTGCTAATTACAGTACATAACATCTTGCCTAAAATACACCCAGGCTTCAGGGGCCTGGAAAGTGATTAAATGCCATCAGTTTGCAAACAGCACAGAAGACCTGCTCCTCAGTAAGTGCGCTGTATCTTCTAGGCAAATTAAATCAAATTACCTGAATAGCACTGTTCTTACTTAAAATGAGTTTTATCTGTCATTTTATTGCACCATTTACCCAGTGTTGTAGTATTTCTCTGCAGCTCTTTCCTCCTCTAATGACCTCAGTAACTTCACATACGAAAATTTTCTCACCCCACTCTTCACCATCCTTCTGGGTGGTCTGTGAATATGCTGAGTAGTAGGTCCCAGCAAAGGTCCTTCTGAATCACCACCAGCAGTCCCCCCAGAGTTGATACTCTTACGCTATCTCCTATGTTTTAATTAAATATTGCTGCAAGAATGCTAGTCCAAATTAAGACTAGATCACCACTTCCTTTGAACATCAGTCAAGAACATGTGTTCTGCTTAATTCTGCTGATTTAAGTTTATGTTTGTTTTTGAAGCACTTCATTTTTCTAAGTGACTTCATTTTTATGTCTCAGACTGCAGAAAAAGCATCAGCAAGGGAATTCAGCTAATGAACTGCTGTCTTCTAGCCTGAGACAGGTTTCAAGTATTTGGAAAAGGCTATGTCTCTTGCAGATTAGTGTTCTGTTCTAGCCTCCGGATGACAAACTGGTCCTCTAGCCTGATACTTGAATAGCAGTTCACATTTCTTACTGGGAACAAAAGAAAAGGTCTGTTTGAGTCTGAGCCTTTATCTCAAGCTAGCTGAAGAAACAGGCTTGATCTTCAAGTAGGCAGAGAGAACACAGACGTTGCTAAAGTAGTCCAAGAACTGTCTGTATGTGGAAGGCATGTCTTGCCAGATTAGAAAGCTGAAACTCCCTTCAAATTTGTGACTTGTTGATGGATAAATTCAGGATTTGTCCAGGGAATTTAACTCACAAAAAGCAACGTTTATTAAGTTCTCAGTCTGGAAATAGCATCTATATTAAGTGTATAAGCCAGATGTTCTACAGTAAGAGAAGAACACAGGAAAAAGTAATATTATGCAAGGAAGGTGGGATTGACAAGGTCTATTCTGTTTGTTCAGTTATTTCTGTAGAGTGAACATATTTTATATATTTGTCGTGCCAGACTATTTTCCTCTCAATAAAAAAAGAGCCCGCTCAGTAATGAACTACATAATATAGAGGCCACATCTCATAATACAAGTAGCAACTCCTAATACAGGCTTATTTGAGTTCTAGATGTAACTTCTCTTCAGTCAGTTTTATGAGATCTTATGTCTGACTTCGTGTTAAGAGTTACTGAATGTAAAAGAAATCACAGAAACTGGAATACTTAAGCCACATGATATAAAACAGAATTATCTGGTTTTTCAGTCTGGCAAGGTCCTGAGGAGTAAAAAGATCCTTGGAAGAAAGGAGTTTGAGGAAAGTAAATCTGCATCAGAGCTCTAAGCTGCTGGAGAACCTCTGTCTAGCCTGTCTCATATTCTTAGAAGTAAATTTGTTCAGGGGTGAATGTGAAAATATAATCACCATTAAAAGCTTTAAGTACTGTCCCCCTGGCAAGTAGTGGAAGTTTTGAAGCTCTGCAATAGACAAGATGCTTTTGAAGGAGGAACTCCGGAGGGTTTCTTTTACAAAACTATAAACAAGCAATATTTAAGAGATGTGTTCTTAAACACACATAAGCAAGTTCATTTGGACTGAGTTAAGAGAACCAACCCGATGGTCCTTTCAAAAAGCAAGTTTCTGCCTGTGCCCCATACCATTCACATTTGATATTCCCTGCTCTTGCCTAGATGCTGAGATTTTTCATTCAGCCATTGTGACTTTGAAAAAGCTCGCAAAAAGCCACAGAATTACTATGAGAGGGCAAGTAACATGAAACAACTCCGTTGGCTACCAATTGTTCTCCCTATTCATCAGAAAAAAGCTGTTAACTTGAAAATTCATAACTTTTCAAAGTGATGTTTAAGTTCTACTCATTGCATCAGAGATTTATCCAACTTCACAACTGACAAAAGGCTATGCTCTATTTAAAATTAAATTAGCGTTAATGAATCCCTCATCTCAAAACTGAAGAAAATGTTATTTAACCCCATTTAAAACAACAATCTCAGGGGTGTCAAACAGTACGATCCGCATACTACCCTGATACAAAAGGCTTTGGTCTCTTCCTAGTACTTTCAATTTTCCAAAGACAATTTAGATGTTCTTTTTGAGTTAAAATTTTCATTGGATTAAAATAATCAAACTTTAAAAACATCAAAACAAAACAACCACATTGTACCAAGTAAGTGGATGCAGAATAAACATGGTCTTTTATGTGAGCCAAGCTACACATCACAAAGGTAATAGCTTGAACATCTAGCTGGAAAGTGACTTGTGTGTGTGTTGGAACAGTTTTCTTTTGCTTTGTTGTTTGTTGGGGGTTTTTTTTCTGTTTTTTTTTCAATTTTGTGTTGTTTTGATGGTTTTTTTTCCTTCTTCCAACTTAATTTTGTTTGAAAGAGAACTTTTTTGGCGGATTACATGCAAAGAATTTCCTTGAGGCAATTTTTTTTAAGTAAGAGTTTAACTACTGTGTAGGATATAATTCCATTCATAGCTTACACTGTCAAGATTCTCTTTGTATTTTATGCTTAGTAATATGAACAGCATATTAAATATAGAAAAGACACTTTGTATGAGTGGCCCAAAGCCAATGTAAAGATTACTAAAACATCTATACCATTATATAGTAAGTCTTACAGTAATTACTGTAGAATGCATGCTCTAGCAGTTCCATGTATTAGGATAAGATTGCCCCCTACAGTAACTGAACTGCTCTTAAAATCTCAAGTAAAAGATTAATTTTTCCTAGAAAGTTATCTCAAAAGTCAAGTACATGCTTTTTAAAGTAACCTTCAGAAGAACTTTCCTGGACTAGGGCTCACCAATTTTTAAATTTTATTCACTACAAAATATAAGTAAATATTGAAAGCAAAAGTATTCAAGAAGCTACCAGGATTTAGAAGAAAGCGCTCACGGCAAACACTTAGCTGGCTCTACATTACCTTCAATGGCAGGGCTATACTGAGACATCACGTTACTAGCCAAAGTTGGCAAGGAAACTGCCACGAAGACCATGAGAAGGCAGGCAATTTTATATTCTTCTTCTGGACTAATGTTTTCTAAAAACAAAAGCAAAGTTCTTTAATTTAAAAAGTAATATTCAAGTATTTCTTTTCAACAGCAGATAGAGTACAAGAACATTTGACCAAATTGAAATTTAAATCCACCAACAACAAACTTAGTGTGTTGTGAAAGAAGGAATTTTATGTCAGTCTTGCCAAAAGACACAGGGTGGAGCTTCAAAATGTCCATTTTGTCATCTACAGGAGTGAAGGCAAGCTGCTGCCTCCCTGTAGTGGGTCACCACACTCCCTATCCCTTCTAACCATTTAGTTACTAAGACTTTAGTATGCTGAGCAGAACAGTATTTTTACATGCTGGTGTAAAGCTAGTTATTGCTCTGAGGTGAGGAGAGCTTGTCTTGCACTCACCCTCTGGTAAGTGAGCAGAAGGTGATGTGCACTCACCTCAGTTCACACTAAAACCTTGGGTTTTCAAAAATAGCAGCATCACCAGACGTTAGTGTAAGATTAGTTTAAAAAAAAAAAGTTAACACTTGGTCAAATACAGTAATTATATCTGCACAAACTGAATTACTAAAAAACAACATACTTCAAACTGCAATGGTAAGAATCAAAATACAATATCCTAAGCAATCATGAAAATACACAAAAATTCCATCTTCTTCACCCAGTTTAAACATTTCACAGATGCACCACAATGAAAATAGTCTGTTTAAAATGCCATTTTAGATACTAGCTATCATCCAAGAATATAACTACATATATTATACATATAACATATGTAAAACAAATACACTTTTTAAAACGAACATGAAGAAATTGGGCTTGACAATTAAATGTGCTTGACAATTAAGTTTGAGCATCAGAATGTCCCTTGGAATGAGTTTTATTTTCCCTTCCCAAACTAACTACTACTAAAGCACGAAAAAACAACTTAAGTAGCATTTAAAATGATCTTGATCTAATTGTAACATTAACCAACCACTACACACGGGGCGGGGGGGGGGGGGGAAACAATAAAGGGCTCAGTAAGGAAGAAGGGAAAAAAACAAGAAGATTGTCAAAAAGCACTCCAGAGATTAAATTATGCCTTTAAAACAGTCCAGAGGAAACAAGA
>WTSP01023519.1:23286-42652 GCA_025331215.1 Actenoides lindsayi
GGGGAGTGGGGGCAGGCGTGCGGGTGGGGGGGTGTAGGAGTGGGTCGTGGGGGGGGCTGGTGGGGCGAGGGGGGGGGGGGGGGGGGGGGGGGGGGGGAAGAAAGAAAGGGCTGAGTAAGGAAGATAGGCAAAAAACCAGAAGATTGTCAAAAAGCACTTCAGAGTTTAAATTCATGCTTTCAAACCTGCCAGAGTAAACAGAACTGAAAAGGTTAGACAGTGGTGCTCTGCACTAAGAGGAAACACTGCACACGTTCGAACATGAAGCTGTTTATTTTGCCATGTTTCCCCTTGTAAGCTCCACGTTAACACTTGTATAACACAGCAATAATGCAACGTCGCAAAGCTCATGAAGTGACACAGATTTATTACAGATCTGTACAACAGAACTGATCATGTCTGCATAGCTGTTCACAACAGTGTCCTATTTTCACAGCAGTTTTTCACCATTCGCTATGAAATTCCTTCTACATCATCTTATTACTCTTTTCTATGTCAACAAGTTAATTCTTCTGTGGTTGAAAAGATTCTCAAGCTAACACATCAGTAGGCAGCAGGCACTAATAATTCATGTTCTTATGACATTTATGGAGTTAATTGAAGGAATACAAAGGACTCAAGATATAGACATTTCCTCCTAGAACTATAAACACTTCCATGCCTGGGTGCATTTTTTATTTTTTTTTTCTCCCCCTGTTATTATTAGACTTTTTTTTTAAGTTGTAACTTCTTACCTGATTTTTGGGAAGACAATGCTACGACCAAGGCAGGATCAATCTCACAAGGCAATCCAGCAGCTGATGACAGTTCATATACATTCATTGCCACCTGAGAACCAGAAGAAAGATAATTACAAAAGGACAACACTGAATGCATTTTGGGTAGACATGATGAGGTATGGTTTTGCTGTCATGTTTAAAATGTTCATATTAGAGCTTGAGGCACTAAGGAATTTCAATAGACTTGGCTAAACCAAGGTAGAGACTAGATTCATGCTTCTATCCTACATCGAACAGTTGGGCCAGTACTTTTTGTGCTAGATTGTAATTTCTTTTTGTTGTGCCAAATTAAGTTTGTATACTTTTGTACATTACCTCCAAAGCAAGCATCCTGACGTCCAACTAGCTGTTTCTATACCCTTCTTCACTTCCAAAGAAACCAAATCTATCAGATCTAAAGTATCAGCTAACACCTGCAAATATGGCATTTTTAGACAAAACCCCAAAGTCATCATCTGGTGAAATATTAGAGTAAGGCAGAAATCTTACAACATTCAAATCCAATACAGATCCAGTGTCCAGTGATTCCAAGTGCCAAGAACCAGCCCTAAAACTTGGAGGAACTAAGAGCCTGTCCTAGGCTGCGTCTTTCATTGCCATTAACATATGCTCATCATAGTTCTCTCTTTCCTCAATTCCATTTTGGACAAAGTACGTGAATCTCCGCAAAAGCAGGTTTATACCAAATACAAAGGACTATGGGAAATGCCTACAATGGGTCCTACTGTCATTAATACTTGAGAAGTTTGACACTTTGTCCATAAATTCTCACATATAGATGGTCAGCTGCACGTGGTGCATGTTGTGCAGACTATCCTTGTTTATGTGCTACAGCCTGGCTACCTGAGGGCAAGTTCTGATGTTAGCAGCATAAAGTGTTTGCACGGTGCTGTGCTGTCCGCAGGATGTAGGATATTAGCTTGAGGTACATTCAAGGAGTTACAGAGCATCTGGACAGAAGTAGGTTCACAAGAAACTGGATAAGAAGCACCAGTCAAACAAACTCAAGCCTGTTTTTACAAGACTGTATAGACTGCGCAACAATTTAATATTAAAGACAAGGAGCAACGGGTGCAAGCTGGAGCATAGGGCTTCTGCAGAAACAGAAGGGAAAACTTTCACTGTTAAGGGTGATGGAGCACTAGAACAGGCTGCCCAGAAGGTTGTGGAGTCTCCTCCTCTGGAGACACTTAAAACCCGTCTGGATGCGTTCCTATGTGAGCTGCTCTAGGTGGTCCTGCTCTGGCAGGGGAGTTGGACTAGATGATCTTTCCAGGTCCCTTTCAACCCTTAGCATTCTGTGATTCTGTAAAAAAAAACCCAAATAAAAGGAGAACAACTCCCCATTTTGCCAGTCACCTGGAATCATACGCTTCAGGGATAAAGAAATAAAAACCAAGTACTTCTTTCATCAACAGCTTTGAAAATATTTATGCTTTGCTTGGTAAATTCAGTACATAGGAAATTAACTGTGTTATTATGTTCTAAAATATGCCCAATTGGACAATTAGCCCAATCCACTGTACAAAAGCTTGTGAAGATCTGTCTATTGACATGTCTTCATTTAAAAGAAGTCTGTTTCGTTGTCCCAAAAGAAGCCTTTGTTGCCTACAATTGCACTGCTGTATGTGACAAAGCCGGGAGAAAGCTCAGACAACGAGCTGCTGATTGTCCAGGGCTTAATTGTTAGCAGGCTCATAGCACAGTTCTGGCCCTTCCAACAAGCTGTTTTCAAGACAAAGCTCTGGCAAAGTTGCCTGGTAGCACATGTCAGAGTTCCCATAATTCCCAGTAGGTACTATGGACAAGACTATAGAGGTTTGGCTCCTTCTCCATGCACATTCCTCCAACATCATTTGGGCAAGCCACATACTCTCAAACAAGCCTACATGGCATCACACCACACCACACAATGTGACATTTACAGTTGGTAACATGTAAACATCAGCATGGCGGACTGTGCTGCAGCACTTAAGAATTTATTTTGGACACTCTGAACTAGAAAAAAACCAGACACAAAACAGGTAAATATTTAAGAATAGCAGGGGAACTACATCAGACCCAGAGAAGGCCAACAGCCAAGTACTATGTGAATCAGAGGCAACTAGGTGGTGCCACAAGGCATGAGTCAGAGCAGTCCTCAGCATGGTTTTATTTAGCAGTAGATCATTTTTTCTGCCATACAATTATTCCAGTACCTATAAATTACTCCAGTGACTTCCAGAAGAGAAGCAGCAAGTACTACGCTTTCTCGTATCCGCTGACACAAAAGAGTTCAGTGTCATCCACTGAGGTGTTTAAAATAATCTGTTATCATTTGCTTAAAAATATCAACGGTAAAATATGGTCTTCAATGATTACTGTGGCAGCCTTTATCCCACCCTATTTTTCAGCACCCCTTTGATACTAGAGGATGTAAGATGCTTCCTGAAAAGATCCAAGCAGTGAACTTCCCTTCTCGTCTCTTTTGCATGTCCTTAAATTCGATAAGGGACCATGATGCTTTAGTGATAAATG
Source organism: Actenoides lindsayi (assembly GCA_025331215.1). Classification (NCBI taxonomy): domain Eukaryota; kingdom Metazoa; phylum Chordata; class Aves; order Coraciiformes; family Alcedinidae; genus Actenoides; species Actenoides lindsayi. Next base: position 26,583 of record WTSP01023519.1, read on the forward strand.
ATTTTCCTTGTAAATATACTATGGGCAAGAATTTTAGAAAGGTTCTTCTTGAGAAGTGCAACGGCATCATTTTGAGATATTTTTTATCATGAGGCAGTATCCTCAATGTTAATTTTCAACAGCATTTCCACAGAATTCCTCTACTATGGTAGGAATTTCAAAGTTTTCTGAGACATCAAACATTTATGGCTGGTTTATCAGCATTGCAAGTTCCAAAGAGCATGCGATGATATTTTGGAGTGAAATTGTATATGTGTGAAATTTCAGTAACATATCCTTCATGCAAGCTGTCTCATTTTCAGACAGACAGCTAAACTGTGTCTTCTGAAATCTTAAGACCCACCACAATGGACTTGAACTGTTCTTGTCATGTATTTGTGAAAGAGGAGAAGGATGTGTTTTATTTAGTAACTCTTCATACACAACAGAACTTACGTTTCTTTCCTCAAGAGTCAAAAGAAAAATGTAAACTTCCAAGTTCAGGAATAACAACATATTCGAGCCCTCAAAAACCATACTTAGTTCAAGAGCAGATTTCTAAAAGTAGTTTCTGTAAAAGTGAATCAAGAGTTGTATATCCCACTACACATCTTCTGCACCTCCAGTTGCCACAATACCATTAAGAAACTTGCAAACCATCACCACAGGCTCCAGACTGTGACGAGATTGAAAAAACACCTAGGCTTCAACTACTGTGCAGATGTGTCCAGAAGCCACATAACATACTAAATGTATGGAAACATACTGCCATTCAGAAGCAAGGCACCTTATTTAAGCTGCTAAGCTTTTCTCAAGCATTTCAGACAGTGGGTTCACAAGGATTTCCAATTTAAGGTCAAAAATCAGACATGCATAGAGCTCCAATCATGTACACAGACTCCTTGAATAATTTCATTTTACCAGTTACACTGCTCACATGATGAAGCATCTCAGTATTCTTCTCTTTATCACTTGGAAACTTTTGTTCTTTGCTCTTTCCACGAAAGATCTCAAATGTGATCACAGGCAGATAGATACTTGTGCTTATCCTATTGGTTGGTTTTGTTTCCCACTCTCACCCGAACGTTAGGAGGCTGCAGATGAACAAGTACTTAGCTCTTTGGGAAAAAATGGTGCTTTGCTTCTGGATTTTTCACACTACACATGAAAGTCTTGCCCGTTACATATTTCAATAAGCTCCAAAAATATCTCCATTGCCCTTTGGGCCAAACATTACCTTCATATCAGTCTCTCTTGGAATGTGATCTTTAAAGTCCTCGATGGAACTTACAAGGAAAGGAATGTGGTAGGACAAGACCTAAGACACAAACACATATAAAATGAAAAAAATACTTCCCACATTAACAATCAATTAGACACTAACACTGTTTTACTGAACTTACTCATTTTTTAAACTAAGTTTTTTCTTTGTGCGTATGAATTTGTAGATTTAAGACATGAAACCTAGTTAAACACAAAATCAAGCTGTTTGCAAAGTGAAATTAAATCTATTAAAATGTACTAAACACAGAAAACATTAAGGCATGCTCAAACTAAAACTTCTATGTTTTAAGTTAACATTTCTCTGAATAGTCCTCAAAAAGCAGATTCCCCCACCCCCAACTTGCAATTTGAGGTTCAGTAATGACTGAGTATTGCCATTCTTTTAAGAGGTAGCATTCCTAAATAGTGAAGCTTCAAATACTCTATCACTCCATTCCATTAAATGCAATTAAAATTATTTGGAATATATTCAGTTATTTCTTACATCTCTAAGTGCTTCCTGTGCCAACGACCGAAAAGACAAGATAACACCAATAATCGTCATTCTCTTCAAAACACTGTCAACAGCTGAACAGAAACAAGAACAATAGTCAATAAGAACCTGTTGATGTTTACAAGCTCAATTCTTAAAAAAAAAAAGAGAGAGAAAGAAAATATTTAACAAAATACTGAAAAACACAAGATACTGCAACAATGACATTCCTTAAAAGAGCCAAAATAAGCAGTGCTTAAGCAGGGTTTTATAGTGAAGCTGACAGAGGGATTTTCAGTAGACTATCCTGTTAACCACTTCACAGAATGAACCCCGCTACACGCTGCAGATAACATCGGACACTAACACTAATTCTGCATTTTAAGGACAAAATTGTCACTTTGAAATAATTAGCTTTGTTTAAAACAATTAATTATGTTAATTACACGTAAAAAAATCCTTCCAAGGAATGCAATAAATTTACACTGTGATGGAATCAAATCAGCAACATGTGTCAAAAAAAACACCCCCAAACCTGTGTTTTGTATTCTGCAGCTACACACTCAGTTTGCAGATTACTGCTGTTACAACTGTGAGTTATCGTCCCTGAAAGTATGCCCAAAGCTCATCACTTCTATAACACCCATACACTAATTAAAACTGAAACCTCATTTTGCCTGTATTTGAGACGTACAATTTTTGGAAAGATGCATCAGTTTATGCAAGCTCACATTTTGCTGCTTCTGTATACTTAATATAGAGAAATTATTTTTTTTCTCATTTTCTTTACAAAGACAAAGATAAAAAACCCCAATTCTTTATCTTTAGTAGGACCTTGCAAGATACCCACATGATAATCTTTTAAAGAGTGCTGCCATCTGGTCTGGCTTGTCAAAGCTGGTCCTCATTTGTGTTAAAACTTCAACATTCTCCACCACAAGTTTCTAAAAAGAAGCAAGGATTCAGGTCAGCAATGGATTTCAGCATATTAACAGAATAAATGCAGGACATTTCAGTCTAGCAGAGAGGCAACAAAACTCCTGGAATAGGACTACAATATCACCATTATTGTCAGGCACTACTCTACACAAAAACAAGCTCTGAATCAAAAAGCAGAGAATTAGACACCCCTTAAAACATGATTATTATAGTCAACACGTACAACTTCATAGAAGAAGGGAAAGAAACTCAGTAAAGCCAGGCAATAGCTCCTCATACTATTCAGCTTTTATAAGAGAAGCATACATCTAGCAATAAAAATGCAGCTTCAGATAATCTGTTCTTCTGGGTTGCTCTTTTCATTGGTTATACTGTAAGGATTATAAATTTAATGTTGGCAAAATGAAAAATGGAATGAGAAGTGTAAAAGTCATACTTAAATTTTGGTGCAGATTACTTGGAATTTTCTTCCCTTATAATATAAAATAAAAATAAAGACATTCCCTCAAGTCCCAACACCTTCGCCTGAAACAGTTAAACTCGAGTGCACTATTTTTCACGTCAGTTTGACCAAAAAAAGGGAAAATGCCTATCTGTTCCTAATTTGTAACAGCTCTCAAACATGCAACTTGTGGCTTTAGGGTAAATTTAATAACTGTCCTGAAATCATTCTCCAAATATGTATCAGATTTAAATTTAAATTACGGAGATTGCATAATCACATCTATAAAATGTCAGATCCAAAAAGGGTTTCTTGCTAGCTGAGAAACTTAGGTTGTTCCAAGTAGTATTTTTAAACTCTCTTCAAGCAAGAAATAGGTATGTTATTCTAACAGAAAATATTTTTACAGGAAGAAAGCAAGATATTCTGGATTGGGGTGGTCTTCCAAAGATTATTAATCATTTTATTCTTCAAATGGATACATTCTGATAAATCTTAATTACCAGACAGTACAAAAGGAGCAATGAGGACAGAGCAGGGAAAAATTACTATTCATCAAACATGTAGGCCACTGCTACCCTGAAACATAATTTAAGATCTATTGTATAAAAATCTAAGAGGAGACATACCTACAGAAACCAACTGCTAAAGATCCAAGCACAGGGGACTCCTGAGAGTTCTGCTAACTGCTTTAATAGTTTTATCTTACTTCAATTCTTCAAAAACAGGGCAAAACATAGAAATCTAATTTCCCTGCTTGCCAGTTGCTGAAGAAATATTGCTGCGACCACAGAAGAAAACAACACAACTTAAAACTATAATGCTGCTATGAAATAAACGGTGGTCTGTGTTTACTCCCACCTCCTAGACAAGTAGCTGGTGCAAAGCAGATCTGTCCAACAGCTTAGACCTCTCAGATTCAATCACACTGTGTCATGGCCGTGATACTTCCATAAGCTCAAATCTATCCATAAGCCACCAGTCTTCCCACTTTCATTCTTCTTGTCTTTAGTGAGAAGCAAGGAAAGAAATAAGCTATCCAAGATGTAGCAAACTAACCACCTCCAAGAATGTGTGCACATGTGCACGCACATAGACACACAAGATGTACTTCTACGCTGAAAGCCAAAGCAAGACCGGTTTGCACTGAAATCAAGATGGGCAATTTTAAACCAACCAATGTGTCAGAACTTGGCAGATGTGTGACATTTTAATTTAAATCCCTCAAAGCTCTCCAGAATTCAAGATTGAAGGCAACAGCCCACGCACATTGTTATTGAGTCAAGCTTTCAGCTTTATGAAAAATAACCAGCATATTACTTTAAGATTTAAAAGGAACAGGCTGGAAGAATTGCAAGTTACTGAAATGAGGCAAACCTTCCCTCCTCACCTCAGTCTTCAAATTCAGATATAAAACCAACACCTGGTCCCACTGCAGGAAGCAAAGCAAGCATGTTGAACCCTACCCTTAATACATTCACTATTCTATCCTCCCATTGCTTCCTCCCCCCAAACCCAGATGTTTCTCAGTGCTCTCTGGTTAAGCCAACTGCATCTCATCCAAAGAGATGAATATTTTATTACTTTATATTTTTTCCTCCAAATATGTGGCCATGTGGATCTACATTACGTTCAGCTTATCCTTAGCAGTGTAAGAAAACAACAACTCTCAGAGACAATTTAAAGTTGCTTTTCCAACAACACCAAGATGCAATATCAATTGTGGTGATTTTGAGGAAGATGGTAAGCAGCCACCAACAAACATCTGCCCAATGGCTTTGTGACAGATGTCAATTTGTGCATAGAATTTAACCTTAAAATGTTCTCACCTGGAAAGTCTCATCCTAAAACTCGAAAATTGGAATAGGCATAAGGAACTAATCACTCTGGCTGGCTGGTTACTCAGGTCAGGGTTACTGCATGCTCTTGGCAGCAGCTTGGAAGGCAGAAGCAGCCCCTCTCCTTCAGTTGTGACACTAAATAAAAGGCTGCAAATCTTCTAGGGCATCATACATTGTAGCAACTCAGTAGCACTGAAATTAACAGTGTTTACAGAGAGAGCAAGATCTTTAAAACTGTAAGGTGGGATGCATTAAAAACACATACTGTTAAAGGCCTGGTATGCTAATAACAGTAAATTGTTACTGAAGAAGAAAATGAAAGTTCCTTAGATCTCCTAAGTATTCATGTGCATTTTTAAAATCATAGCACACATGAATAGTTACAAAAAACTCTTTACTGTAATTAGTGGTTAAATAAATTGGAAATGATGAGATGTAATAACAAGCTAGTGTCATTTCCAAATTTAATTCTAAGTCATGTGAAAAGCAAATACATGCTAATTAGTGACATTTTAATAGCATGACTATCCTGGGAAAGCAGTAAATGTTATTAAGTTTATTAAAACCTCTTTCCAGAAAGAGTTAATTACAGAGGCACAAAAAGTGTTTCCCCTGTCATTGTTCGTTGTTTTGAATATAGGTGCAACTAGCTTCCTTGACATGCCCACATTTCCACTTTTTTTTTCATGGCACCAACTTTACTGTTTGTTTGTGTTGTTGTAGGTATTAAGTTTATTTATAATGAATACGGACCTTTACAGTAAGTGGATGCTGGTCAGCCAGAAAGAAAGATATGTGTAAAACTGAGGAAAACTAAGAAAGAAAAAAGACCTGAAGTCTCCCATCTGTGTAACCTGAACAATAGGTGTTAATGCACATAGTAAAGAAATATCCTACAGATGACTAAGATACATTTGAGATTTTCATGCTAAGTTTTGAGAATCAAGGGACAGTAGATCTTGATGAAACATTTCTCCTTCCAGTGGTGATAAAGAGACTTGACTCCTAACTTTGGGTATCTAACATAGAAACCAACAAAGCCTGCATAAAGTCCTGACTGTTCAGCTGCTGAAGAACATGGGAGAGACATGTACTACATGTGTAAATGTACTACAAAATAAAGAGTAAAATTCACAGCTTTATCAGCTTGATGCATTCGTTTCAAAAAGATGGCATGCAGAAGCATAGCTATTAAAGATCCTAAAGGAAACTTAAACAGAAAACTACCCGCCTTCCCACCCACCAATTTCCCAAGGTTACCTTAAGCTCAGCAACCTGTGAAGAAATGTGCCACATCAGACTTTCACTTAGGAACTTCATGCCATATGGTCCCAGAAGCTCAGAAAGGGCTCTCATTTCTGAGAAACAAAACAAACTGTTCTACTTCAAACATTCCTTCTTCAGTTATTTGTTGCCCATCATGTATCTAGCAATGGTATTTTAATAGCAAAAGTATTTTAACACGAAGCAAAATTTTAGATACAAGAACTTGTATCATAGTAGAACTGAAGGAGCAGTCACCAACATCATACACCTGTCTCTGTAACTTCATGCAACAACCCTAACTTTGACCCAAAAGCAATCTCTCTCAAGACGAAGAGCACAAATAAGAAGTACACAAAATACCACTGAAGTGTAAGCAATGCTGTCTCCAACAGAAAGCTCCAGGAGATGCTGTTTTTCCAATGACTCAAGCATACAGTAACTGTCCCTCACAAACGTTCAGTAGAAACATAAAAGTTTACCTGATATGTCAGAGTATTCCTCAGCATTAAATGTCAACTCATTTTCTGTAGGCAAATTCACAAATGCCTTCATGGCTGGAAAATAGGCTATGTGACCATTGCTGACTTGTCGTAGCAAAGTTTCCAAATACCTTACCAGAAAGGGAGAAAGTTTTAGATGAAAAGACACATGTTCATCAATACTCTACACAGATGAAGTATACTTGTGTGACAAGGGACAGTACAGCCTACAGACTGTAGTGTTACTTTCATGGTTCAACTGGTACCTGTATCTTACTCTACATCTCCCTGCTGTAAAAAGTGAATTTCAATACAGGCAAACCTTGAAGTGCTTTTAACAAGCTTACCTTTCCCAATACCTGAAGTCGGAAACTTAAGAACATTTTAAACAACTCCACTTCTCCAGTTACAGATTTTTTCTTTACATAAAAATATTATAAAACCCCTTTTAACAAATGTTCATATAATTACTTACCAATTTGTGTACAGACTGGTAATGGTTGGCTCACCATGACTATCTAAATGCTGAGTTTGCTGAAGCAGAACATTGTTAAATACACGTGTAATGTCAATCTGTACATAATTTTCTATTGACTGGAGGACTGTCATATAGGCTCTTACACTGGTTAACAGCTCTGAAGGCTTTGCAATCTCTTGCGTTGCTTGATTATACATAGTCATTCCAACAATTGACCTGTAAGAAACAACAACAAAAACAAATTGGAAACAAAGAAATTGCATTTATTAGGAAAATTAATCAGAGGCAAAGATGCAGCTATAAAAACTGTTTTATATTCAAATTTTTATTTTATCTGAATACTTCTCCAAGTTGCACGTATAAAACTCTAATCAATACACATACTACACCAGCACTTTTAAAAACAGTTCTAGATGCCAAAGACAATTGTATTCATGATTCCAGCAAAAATTTCTTTCATGAAAGAGTAAGAAAACTCACCAAGAATTTTTAAAATGCAGCTTCCCTCACCCCTGCCCCCATGTAAGGACAATCCATAATGTGGAAGTTATGTTATGTTAAAGTCTTTTAAAAAGCAAAACTTCTAGGAAACTCAATAACAATGATGCATTTTAAAGTGTTCAAAGTATATTAACTACTGCAAAATTTCTTTGACCAAAGTTGCTGTCATAGTTTCAACAATCTGTAAAAAACCATAGCTATAATTAAGTATGAACTGAAACTATTAAAACCAAAACTTATTATGTTGCTTTGCATAAAAATTTAAAGGCATGTCTGTTTATCTTACAATATTAACTATGTCTACTGTATTTGAGTGCCTAAATTTTGTACGACAAGAAATGTCACTTAAACATCTGAAAAAATAATTATAAATTGAACATTTGTTCTGTTTGGCTAACAAGTCTCATCTCTTTCATGAGGCAAGAAAAGGGAAAGCAGTCTCTCAAAGTCATCTACCTGTGTCTTCAGTCCCAATCCACAAGCAAACCCCCCCAAAATTACAAAAAATAAGCACAAGTGACCAACACTGGTCCAAGTTCATAAACCTGAAGATTACAGCTGACTTCTTTTAAAGTCATGAAGTTACCTTCGCTTTATGCCACCTTGTCTTACTTGAAACACGGAGTGCTCTAGTGATCTACTATTACGTCTTGATGCTTAAAACTTATTAAACCTTTACACCCTGCTTGAAGTATACACCTACTAACCCTTGGCATAACATAGAACTAGTATAGCTGTCTGTTTTAATATGAAGTCCTCTCCAGAAGTTGCCATTTGCCTCTTTTTTTAAATAATGATAGAAAGATCAAGGTAAGAACAGAGATGAGTATCAAGTGGAAGTACTTTTTTATTTTAAGAAAAAAAGGTAATGAAAGTATCTTCTCAGTTGGCTTTGTCAGGTCTTGAGTTCTGGGTTTTGGATTTCCTTTCAGCAAGCCAGTAAACTCAAGTATTCGAAACCATCCAGCACCATGCAAAAGAATGGTGAGAAGAATCTATAAATGCCTGAAAATAGGCACCACCAACTCTTACAAAACACACAGAACTAGAAAAGCATTATCAGGCTGTTAAATAGGTGATAGGCATTTCAATATATTTTGTTTTAAAATAGAAACTAACAATTGTGTATGTCTGCACATAGAAATTAATTGTCATTTTAGTCAGAATTTGACTTAAGATTTCACAATCCACCTTTAAAAACAAGGTTTATGTAGTAAGTATAGAATACTTCCAACATTGAATCAGCAAACATTTATCTTGTAAATAAATACTAATTTTGTATTCCTTACTTGGTAAAGCGGATTTCCAGGTGAGACGTTAAATATTCTCTTGGGGTAAAGGTGTGTTCCCAAACCACCATATTGGGTACGTAATTGATTGAGAAGCAGAGCTCAGAAAGTGCAGTGTGCAGTTTGTCCAGGCTTTAAGAAAAAATGGAGAAAAATATTTCATGTAACATATGTAGGTATTATCATGGAAAGCACACACTGGATGGAAAGTGCCTCAAGATTAGGTATAGCTCTAGCTCTTCCTTTCATTATCCTTTTCTGCTTTGAGATACTTTTCTAGCTTATTTAAAAAACAGTATTTTGGGTAAGAACACATTCTACAAGCACATACTGATATGCATCACACAGTGATGAGATATATATATATTTTTATATATGTATAAGAATATGTATTTTTTTTTCTCCTTGAAAAGAAGTCTGTTAAGGTGGTTTTCCTAGCTCAACTAAGCAATACAAGTAATGTTTGCTACTACCCAGCATTAAAAACCTAAAAATATTGGAGAAGTGAATCTTAAGCTATGAGTAAGTTCTTTTCCTTCAACTTCTTTACCTTTACAGTTTTCTGATGTTTGGTTGTTGCAACTGTAGCAAAACCACTTCCCTTCCAGCAGTGCCTGTGTTTGGGCACTCCCAGCCACAACACTAAACATTTATTGTTTCCTTTCCTAGCTTCCTTCCTCTTTATGCTTTCATCACTCTACCATCTTGAGGCACTGGAGCCTCAATTCCATCCCAGCAGCTGAAGGCCTTTTGGCAGCAAGAACTTCCAGCCCAGCCTGTACTTCACCCAGTTAACAGCGTCAAAGCAAGGCAGAATCAAACATGCCACCTGCTCCTTGGGCTCCCACTTCTGCAAAAATTAATATGACTATCCAGGAAACCTACTACAGCATGGGAATCCTTTCTGCTTAGGAAAGGAAACAGCCAAGGGAATAAATTAAAGAGAGAAACATTCCTATTGCTCTATGTAACAGATTTCAGTCTCTATACAAGCGACAGAAGTATCATATGGTCACAAACTACAAAGTTGTTGTATTTACAGTCAATTAAACTTACTCAAATAAACGAAGCAACAAGCATTCAATATGTAAGCCACACATGTTTTGACTTGGGATTCAAGGTGAAAGGAACAGAAGAGACAGCTTACTTTGTCACAACCAATCTGTTTTTCCTCATGCTTTCTACTCCTGGTTTCTCTCTTTCAGGTTCGCCTTTCTTTCCGGTCTGTTTTTTTGACTTTTTGTTCACTGCTTGACTGATGGTTTTGGCACAATGCTTTGGCAGTAACTAGTAAACAAAAAGAAACAGCCTCTCCAAATTAAAATGCAACTTCTTAGCAGCCGTGACATAAGAAATGAGTTTATGGTCCAAGTGGAGACTTCATCATACAAGTAACGTGTTCTTCCTTTAACTACTAACTACACAACTCTAATATTAAAAAGTCTTCCTCAAATCACCTTCCATTTTATAAAAAGAAAACTTCTCCAAAAGAGAGGGAGGGGAAAGAAAAAGTGAATAGGAAATCGATCCATAAAAATTCAGAAAGTTGAACAGAGAAACATCTCAACAGTACATTAAAATAGACACCCCCACACTCACCTGATCACTCAGCGTACACTGTTCCGTGCAAATGTCTGTGATAAGATTTCGAGCTTGCTTAGCCATTTCATCCAAGAACATGTTACACAAGGAAAGACTACGATCTCCAATATGATGTCGCTGTTAAAGGGGAAAAAAAAAGCTTCAGCTTCCCATTAATCCCACAATACTCACACAACAGGCACACTGTACTGCAGATAACAGTTCACTAAAACATGTTAACTAGGCTATGAAAAATAATCAATTTAATCAGTCCTCAGTAATCTCACAAAATATTTTCTGTAAAAGGAGGAAAACTAGATTTTTAAAAGTTACATTTTCATGCGTCATTTTGGACTGAATCTACTTTACTGTGTCCAATATTCAGATTTCTGTGAATTGCCTCTTCATTAATTCCTACCAGCACCAACTCTAGGAGAAGAGCATGCAACCCAAGCTATAGATAAAGCACAGTGTCCTTCATACCAGTAGTAAAACCAGTAATGAAGCCCTGCTACATTGATTTCTGGATTCGGTTCCTTTGTCACTGGATCTGCACAGGCATAGCCTCTATCTCCCTGGAATCCTTCTTTCACCAGTAATGTTTCCTTTCTAACAGCCACACAGTACACAGCACAGTGAAGATTATTTTTCCAAAATGGTAACAGTTACTAAGTTGTACAATTCCGATACTAAATTCAAAGCTCTGCTGGCTGTGGCAAAATGTGTTTGCTGCAGCTGAATTCACAGTAACTAGTGTAGAGTGGACTTTGGCTACTGACTCCTTACTGTTATTCTGAAAGACAGCTCTTGTCCTCAAGGGAAGCTTTCCTAGAAACTTTTTAGTGGTTGTCTAGTATAAATACAATTTGCTGTGGTTTAAAGCAAAGTATACAGAGCAAATAATGATATTGACATATACTGAGATGAAGTTTAGCAGAAGAGGATTAAATGTTTAAAAGACAAAAACCTACATCATGCATATTACAGTAGATCTTATTCATCTAATTGTTTCAGATGAGCACTGTTAAGGATGAAAACACACTTTCATGAGTGCTACACAGAATTGGCCAAGTTACACTCTGGAGTAATTCTAAAGTCAATGGACATAAAGGAAATATACTAAAGAACCTACTTCGTTACTGCAAAAATAGACAATTTCCTCATAATCAAACTATTTTCTTGAACAAAGGGTTCATTTCTTTAAGCAACATTTCACAGTTTTTCATTTCCATTCTAACTCGAGAGGACTTGCATTACCCGGTTCTTACCCAAACAAACACTTGCATTATGCTGTGTATCACTTAGTGTTTGTTTTTTCAGTCTTACTGAAGAAACACTATTTGTACCAAGCCATACAGAACTCCCAGTTCCCTAATTCCTTTTTATAACTGTAAGTTTATAAATCATTTGAAAGAAAAACTGTTAAGTCTTAATAGGCATGTAAGATTAATTACCATCTGAGTCTGAATGAACCCAGAAGAGTCGTCTAACCTTTCTACCTCAGTCTAAACTCCCTTTAAAGCAAAAATAATAATGCTCACTTCAGAAAAAGATTTTGAGATCTACGTGTGAAGAATCACGTAAGAAAGTATCTATCATTTTCCTTGCCTTTTTACCACTCTCCTCCCAAATCTTGTACTGCCATAAACACCACCTTGCAGTGTTCGGCTCTAGTCCTCCTTAGTTATTTTCATCCCTTGTTTAAAGTAAGATAATATATTTAAAAATTACCTCTTCTGGGCATAGTTCATGGGTACAGCTCATAAAATGAGTACAAAGGAGTGGGAATGCAATTGAGTATCTTGATTGAGAGGGAAGCTCCAAACACTGCTGAAACATCTTCTCAAAAGCACGACTATAAAAACTGATCAGAAATAGACATTTAAATGAAATACATACATAATTTTGCTGCTAATGAACAAACAAAACATTGCATTTATAATTTATATCAAAGACTACATGAGGCTTTCAAAGAAGCTTGATTTCTGCATTTGCTTCTGCAGTTTATTTGCATCTCTATTGCTATTGTTAGCACCGTATTTTTTTCTCATGTTTGTCACTTAGACACTGCAAAAACTTGCATCTTTTGCAAAAATGTATTAAGGAAGAATCTGCAAATGACTTCCGATCAATTATGTGATTGCTTGAAGAATCTCTGGTATTTTCAGAAATACCTTTATAAAACTGATTTTGATAGAAACCAGAAGTTTTAACTGATTCTCCCACTGGCCCATCTTCCCACAAAGTTTGCTATTTAAAAATTACACTTGCAAGGACAAACCAAACAGTAAATAATAAAAAGCTTCTACAGTCAGGTTAGTAACATACCAAAATATAGAAAGATCTGAGGTTTCAACCAACATCTCCACCAAAGAATCTACCATTTTCGTGTGGAAAATGATTGTGTTCATCATTTTTCCTAGTTCTCTATGGTCCGCAAGACCAAGTGAAGCTTTAGAAACACTGGTGTAGGCCTGGAAAGACATGAGAAAGAAATTTATGTTATATCTACAACTACTTTTCTGCAAATTCCGTTCCTACTGTCCAATATAAATGCTAAATACTGATTATGCTATGCAGAGGACACCTGCATACTTAAAGACTACAAATAGCCTATGTTATACTTATTATTATTATTTACTATTTCCCCTATAGCGTAAGCAAACTGCCCTCCAATGAAGTCTCCAAACATCATTTGAATATGACACTAATTGACGGATAAACTGTTGAATAAACGTATTGACGAAACAGAAACGCGCGCTTGGGAGCTCTCACTTAACTGAATTTTGGCAAGCAAGAAAATGAATTTATTAAGTGAATTGAATATACTGTTATTGCAAAGCACTGGAGTGGTCTCCCCGAACATTATTTTCTCACTGAACCATCTTTACCTTCCCTTGGCTGGGCAGGCTGAATCACACCCCGTAGAGTGCACAGTTGCCAACAAACTGCTCATCCTCAACATATTCTATTTCTGAATTGTTATAAACACCCCAGAGAATGATTTACAAAAAATATGCAATGCAGACAAAGTCACATCAAAATACAACAAATTATCAGCTTAAGTATTTGTTCAATTTTAAGAGTAGGTTATTCTTAGATAGCCTGTCATCCACTTGCAGTGCAAAAGTAATTGAGAAAAGCAGTAACTTATCAAACATTTATAAGTTAGTAAAGCATCATGCATCTTTACAAAGTCTTACCTGCAATCTAAACCAATCTAATCTCATTCCTCTGAAGTCAAATACCTCTCCATCTTCAACTACATCAGAGAAAAATACAGAACAGAAAACATTTAGGGAAACAACTACAGATTCAGATATACTGTATCAGACCTTTTAAAAACCCCCAAAGTACTCAAGAATTACTTGGGTATTGGACTTCATGCTTTTATCTAAGAATTTCCATCCAGCACAGCCATGTTAATAGGAATTAAAATACCTAGATGAAAACCTGTGTGATACGCTTTCCAAAAAAAAAAAAAGGCATGACTACTTCTCAACAGTACTTCTTCAAAAGTTCTATCTGTACAGAGCTGCCCTGGAAAAAGGACACACCTCAAGAAGCAGATATAATGGAAGAGAAACAAGGGAACAAATTCAGTTTATGCAAGTTATCTGCTTCTACTGATCACATGAACTAAGAAAAACAACCAAGCCATCAAGCTTTCCATAGGAATCCACCATTCTGCTCCCATTTTCACAAGCTCATTTAAACTTACCTTGTTTCACGCTTAGTGAAGTCATTGTGTTTACAAAAGAGGACATGATGATTGACTCATCCTCTGGGCACACTGAAAGATTCTAAAACAAATGTTGTTGCTATTATTATTATTTCAAACTTTGTTTATGAAACAATGCAAATACTCATGCCCAAATGATCAGCAATACTCCAAAATGTATAAAAATTCACACAAGGTCACTTAATTGATGGAATATTTCAAATAATGCTATTTAACAGCTTTCACTCTCATTGGGTGATGACAAATACCTAGAAAAGCTTGCTTCCAAACCAACATCTGCTCAAATGGGAAAAACCTGTCAGTAAATGTGCCCACACATTTTCAGACTGTAGTCATTTACAAAATGGACACCAAAGATTTTCCTGTTATACATCAGACACCAAACATTTTTCTGACCTCTGCTAGCACTTGATCTGTCTGCAAAGGAAATAAGGCCGTGACAGGATGCAACGGAGCTTCACTTTGCTTCCCACAAAACCCTCTCTCAACAGTTTTTTTACTAACAATTACTTCAACGATTGATACCACCTGACAGATGGGCTATCAAGTTTTCAAATTTTACAAATGTCATAGTTCATTAAAAAGCAGTTTCAGCAACTGATAAGACCTTATTTCTATGAAATAATGAAATAATACATATAAATGTCAGTCATAGCTGGAAAGCTGTGACAGTTTAACCTAAAGACTGAAAAAATTCAAATTATAACTCAATCATTTGTCTAGTCTTGTGCTTGATACCTCTTATGAATTAGTTACAACTAAACTTCAAGCCATTTTTTTTCTCACCTCACTTCAGTAAGATCCTAATGATTATCCTGTCTAAACACAGAACGCTTGTGCCATTTGTACAGCATTCACAAGTCATTCACTAAACCCAGGAAATAATTTCCCAGAAATCAATGTCAAATGCAAAAAAATATTTACTTCTGTCAGTCTAAAAAAAACCCAAACCAAACAAAAATCTGTTCACATGTAAGTATATAAAGTAATAAGTAAAAAAGCATCAACTACAGTTACTTCTGTATTGAAAGTAAACCCAAGGATTCAGTTACATTTATTAATTTAAACAGTTAAACGGTATTTAAACTGTTTAAATAGTTCCCGTAAACAGCAGAGTACTTAATTCCACCTTCTGGCAATTGATGTAATGTTTGCAGGGTGAAATTCATTTCTGAACACAACAGAAAAGCTTACAGTACAAACTCGAGTAAAGTTTGACCTCGTCACAAAATCTGGGCTCCATCTAGCGGTCACTGGGAAACCAAACGGAGCCAGTTCAGTTTCTAAGTAAAAACTAAGGAAAAACAAGTTTCTACAATGCTCCTTCAGTGACAGTATCCATTTCACTGCCGCTAAATATGACACTGCTTAATAACACTCAAGCATTCACATAGCAACCAAAACTACAACTCTAAATCCCAGAATTAAATGGTTAATTAATTTTCCTCCATGTCCCATCAAATCCACAAACCAGGATGTGTTTCAGAAAGCCATTCTGGACAAAAAGCCCTTTTTTAAGTTTGCATTTGAGAACCCAAAATGACAATCTTGCCATACCTGAACCAGCTCATTTAAGACCACTGCATCAAAGCCAGAGAGATACTGTACATAGTATCTCTGCATCACTGGTCCGTATTTCCGCACATGTGCTCTGAGCTCCTCCATGTAGAAGATTAGCTCGGCTATGTGTCTAGGCAAGAAAACAAGGAAAAGCTTACAAATATGAAACACTCAAATTACTAAAACATTAAATATTTATTTTTTATTATCTGTAATA
>WTSP01023519.1:43342-65172 GCA_025331215.1 Actenoides lindsayi
GTTTGCTCAATGCTAAGTCAGTAACATTGAAGACACACGACAGCTTTATTTTTGCTTATTCAATAAGAAAAAAAATGCGTAAAAGTTTTTATAAAATATTTTTATTTTATAAATAGATTTTATGCAGAAAATAAATTTACACTGATGTGCTCCAGTTTCTAATAGAATGCTTCCAGTTTTCTGTTTTGATGGGAAGCTTAGCATTCCTAGGTAAAGATTTTCTGAACAGCCCCAACGTTTCCATATAGCCATCCTTTTCTGAAATTTCCTTGCCCTAAAATACCATAAAAGCTTATGTGAATTTCACAGACAAAATGTATCACACTAAAAATTAACATACTTATCTATGAAATCATCTGCGCTCTTCTTCGGCATATTATCTGCATGACGAAGAAGCCAAATAATTTCATCACGAGCAAAGGATAATGCCATAAATACAAACAGTGCCTGAAAAAGAAAAATTGTTCACAAGCTTATAGATATATACAGTAGTTGGACAGCTTGCGCACACTAAGAAGCAAGTAGTCTCTAAAATAAGAATTTAAAAATCCAAGTGGGCTTTCCTCTCGCAGTTAGGAGTGTGGGTTCCACCCTCCCTGCCTGAAACAAACTAAATGCCATGCTATCACCATAAAACACACTGTAAGATTGCAAAAATGCAAAACATAAGAACTGTAATTACCTTGGGACCCAACAGGCCTGGCTGATCAGACAGAACAGTAGCCAGCTCTTTCAGAGCAGAACGTAGAAACTTGCGCCTTTCTCTATGCATTGAACCGCTGCATCGAAAGAACAAACCAAGACATCATCCACTGTGCTAACCACAGGACACTGGATATTTCCAAGCATTTAAGATAGGCAGGTCATATCATACCAACTTCAAAAGTTCAGTATTTCAAAGAATGCTGTTCAATTAAAAAACTGGCATCCCCATCACCAACACTGTATGTTCCTGAACTATGGTCAAATTTAAAACCCGAGTTCTCTGCCCATGCTCTGTGATGCACACTTGACTCCACTAAAACATTTCTATTTAATTTACATCCACATTAAGTAATTAGCCAAAAACTCAAGAACAAACTAAATGCTACCATCTTGATAATTTGAAAAATAATCTAAAACTTGGGAAGTTAAATCAGTAATGGCATTAAGCACATCGGATATAAAAGAACAATGTATATGAGATTTCACTTGAAAATTGACAACTATTTCAGCATTGAACAAATCCCGTTTATACATTCTTTGCAACTTTGTTCAGAGAGCCAAACACCAAAATCTGTCAGGAGCACCTTGTAAGACACTTACGCATGTGAAACTGCAGCTTCTTTACACTCTCTGATGTCATTAATGCGCTTGTTGTAGCTACAAATGAAAAAACAAACAAACAACAATATGGTAATAAGGATCAGTAGCACAATTTAGCAAGAGCTGAGCAGGACTCTAGAGAACCTGCAGTGCCACAGCAAGCAGGATACAGAAAAAAGCTCACACAAGACTTATTTCCCTGATCAGAGCTAAATGCCAAAAATGGACACCCAGAACAAAAATATGCCCTGCTGAAGTACTCCTGCTGTTCACTGGCAGAGGCCTCAATTTTGTTTCCCAGTTTTCATATGGTACGTTGCAGAAACAGTGGTACACGCACACAATTTTTCAAGCAAACTCTACATTCATGACGTCATTTCTCTTCGCTAGATGAAGATGTGGGCGAGATCATTGATTTTAACTTTTGCCATTTTACAGACTGATTCACCAGACCTTTTCAGAACGGAGATAAAAAAAGGCATGATGGTTATGAAATCAGGCTCTGAAGGCTATGCATTAAAGAAACAGACAAGATAACTAAGCAAAAGTTTGCCTACTGACTATCCTTAAGCAGAACTTAAATGAAGTAGAAGTAATCTTTTCAAAACAGTTCAAGAAAAATTATGTTTTTAACAGAGGTTCTGACAGAAGAGAAAGAGAAGGAAAACTTACCCTCGTATGTTTACAAATAAGTCTTCTGCAGCTTTGTGAATATGGAATACTTCATCTCTAAACAGAGCCAAGCAAGAGCTGCTTTGAAGTGCAAGTTTCCAAAGATTCAAAGCTGTAGCGTCACTATTTAGGATTCCATGGCACAAAATAAATCCAACTTCAGAAGTTCGTGTTGATGTACGTCATGAACCAGGTGCACAAAGACAGGAAGAGAACAGTGAGGTTATTATGCATTTTCTCTTAAATAGTTCAAATAGGTCATTAATAAACTGTTTATTACATAACATTTTATATGTAAAAACTATGCCCCTCTGCTCTCATGGAGGTATTTTTGTAATATATTTGTAACATAAATTACTTAATGTTGATACTACTCAGCAGTATTTTCATCAGAATTACTAAAACCCTCAGTTTTAGTCAGTCTGGAATACATTGATGACAAACTCCATTCCAGCAGCACATGCTGAACACTAACTTCACTGCATGTAGGAGTATGACACATACAAATGAGATTTACTCAAGTTACCTAGAATCTAATTTGAATACAACAGCTTTTGCACAGTACAGAAAAACAAGTAGTCGTTGAAATTTTAACTAGTTTTAATACAACCATGAGCTGTTTCAGAGCATTTTACTCACAAATTATCCATTTTTCCATTGCATCCAGAGAGAGGTATTCACACGGCATCTGTTGAAAAAAAAGGTAATATTTAAGAATATTTAAGAATAAAAGGCTTTTGATGTACACTAACCACAACCTGGCAGCTGTTAAGCCTTAATTTTTTCCAGAAAGATGACCATTCATATCACAACTGAGGCAGCAAATGCAAACTAAACATTTTAAAGGAAATACCAGTTCTGATTTTCAGACAGATTTTCATTTTGGCCCACAAACACCTGAAACAGTGCATAGGAAGCCTTCCTTCTATGCTGCAGAATTTAACACTGCTCTCCTTCACCTTCTGATTATCAAATACTCAAAATGAAGGCATGAGCTAACACCACAGAAGCTTTAATTAACGTGAGAGAATCTTTCCCCTGTGCTAAAGTATTCAGCACTCCCAACCAGCCTATTTGTTTTTCCAATTAAAAGCCACATAAAGGTAACCAAACAGAAAATGAAATATGCCCACATTATTTTACAGAAAACCTTGCTTAACTTTATCATATAATGCAAATTAAAAGGCCATACTGTGTCAGACTGTGCAGGATTAAGCATTGTACTGGGGGCGCTGATGAGGCTCAGTAGTTGTGCGTTTCTCCACTGGTCAGCTGAAAGATTTCTTCGAGGATAGACCATCTGGAGTGAAATCAGAGCATCTGAAAGAGACTAAAGACAAGACCAATGATTTGTTTGATAATGTCCTCAAGGGTCAGTCCTGGAAAAATATTCAGGTCCTTTACCTCATTTTGTGAGCTGTGTATTGACACTGCCATACTCTAAGCACAAGAGGTACCAAGTTCTATTTCAGTAATGCTGTTTTCTCAGCATTATTACTAACAATAATTAAAGCATTTTATTGAACTAGTTCCAAAATTAAATTTGAGGTTAAAACCCATTGCAGCTAGTTTATTTCACATATAGAAGCCTATTGCAGGCTAAGGGAAGGATGAGGATAAGAAGGAGGGTTTGATTTTATTTTTTTTTAAATCAGAGTTATAAAGGAGTTCAGAACCAGAGGCCATGAAAAAAAAATAATAGGAACAATAAATCTGTCAAGTACAACTGGAAGTTGTTCATTATTTATTCAAGAATGCCAATTATCGTGTTATTCCCTTCTCTGCCACTTCATTTAGTATGTCCTTCCCTATTTGCTAGCAAATTGTAATTATTTTGAGCACATACTGTCTACAGAAGCATCATCATAGCAGATTAAGCTTATCTGATTAAGTGTGGTCCTATGCCTTGTCCCTGTCTTTTGCATCAATACTGGTGCTTGTATGAATCCTCAGGGACACAGGTCTAAGTGCTAAGCCAGCAGAGATGGTCAGTCAGGAAAAAAAAAAATTTTAACCTGCTGAAGTTAATTTAAAGGACTAAACAACTGTCAGGTTTACTGCAAAGTAGTGATAATAATGAAAGGAGAACTTCAGGTTGAGCTCTCACAGAACTGCATAGTAAGTATGTGTTTCTACAGCACAGTGCCTGAAGGGATCCCTGACCCCAATTTATACCTCTAGCACAGAATAAGCAGAACAAAAACTGGACTGAAAAAATGGCTTTATAAAACATCTCAAGGGAAAGAACTGGTCTACTATTAAACACAAGAGCATAAACAAAGATAATACTGAAAAGTGAAGCATCTTTGATAGAATGTGCACAAGAAAAGATGAATTGCAAATGAGATCCTTAGCTAAGTCAGTCTTAAGATCAGAATTGTACAGAGGAAAGTAAAACAAAAATAAGATTACAGATTATTTACACAAATAAGAATTAACTCAAAACCATTTCTCTTCAGAGCACATAGAGTAGTAGCTGGAAAACTTTCAGAACTTCTTGTGACCGTCCTAAAAAAATTTAAGGAAATCAAGAAAAATCTCAAGAGAACCAGAGAAGGAAAACACAACCAGTACGTAGACTCCAAAACAGGAAAAAAGCCACCTCAAACTTTAAGCAATAACTTCGTATTGAACTTAAACTGCTGCCAAAGATTCCAGAGTAAGTTGTTAAGCCATCTATTTTCAAGCACCTAGAAAATAACGCCTTTATAAAAAAAAGTCAGTGCTGATCAGAACGGTGTAGTTTCCTTTGACAAGGCAGCAAATCTAGCGGACAAACAGGCAGCAATAGATAGGATTTAACACTGACTTTGGGAAGGCTTCTGTCACTTTTCCAAGGTATTCTCATACAAAAATACAGATGAGGTAAATCATCAGAGAACTGAAGCACAATCAGCTGCGTAAGAATGCAAAATTGAAAATATTTGTACAGAAAAGGCTAAAGGAATTTAACTTCATTTAACTTAGTGAAGCCAGCTGAGCAGAATACACAGTGTCAGCTTTTGAGCATAGGAGCTCTTCTTAAAGAGGCAGTGGTCAGGCAGACCTCCAGGATCCCCAGTTCAAAAAGACAATCCAGAGGAAAAACCCTCAGGTTACAAAATAGATGAACTACATTCATCTAGAAAGGTAAACCATCCAAAACTGCTTTCATAGAAACATTAGGAATCTCTATTTCAAGCTACAAACCAAAACAGATGTAGCTATTCCACAACTGATTTGTAAACAATTTCTAATGCTTAACAAATAAAATGGAACATTACCAATGGGTCCCAGCATTCCTGTATTTCTGTAGGTTCTGTTATTTATTAGGATCTCAATCCCCAGCCCCAGACTATATCCACTGTAAGTAAAATTTCCTGTAAAATGTATACCTGAGCCTTTGACAAAACAAACTCTTGCGTATTTATTTTTGCTTCTCTCAATCAAGGTTACTGTGTGTGCCTGTGAAAAGTAGTTACATACTTTACTGTGAGGTACAAATTCCTCCATCATTTTCTTTAAAGGATTTTCATAATCCACAATCATCTGGCCAAGGCGTGGATATTCTCTGTCACTAAAAGCAACAACAAACAATTTACTTAGGTGTAGCTGTTACTGTTACTATTATTATACACATTTCTTAAACAACAGATTTTTACCTTGCTCCATGGGTCATTTCATGGGCATAGTTATACAATCCAATGATAGCCTTCCTTTCTTCAATTCGAGACAGCAGTATCATTAGAGTTGTGTAGGTTATAATCAAATCTAGATAGTTCTTTGTTAAATCAAAATTTACAGTCTAGAGATAAAAAAAAAAGGTAAATCATCATTATAAAACTAACAGAAACAAACTGAGAACTGAAACCAAGAGGAAAAGGCATTTGAGACTTCGGGTTGGGGTTTTTCAACGTGTGGTTGTGGGTTTTGGGGTTTAGTTGTTGGTTTGTTGTTAGTTGGTTGATTTTTTAATTTGGTTTTGTTTTGAATATAACACTGCTTTTGTACTTGTTTCAGCCAACACAATAAGTGACCTCCTCACATAGCTTAGGCGGACATCAGCAATATTCCTGCCTTTGTGAGTCTCATGGCTTAAGTACACAGGTAACAGTAAACCCTAAGAATTAACTTGCAGATGCAATAAAGCCAAAATTACAGTATGATCTTTAGTAACAGACAATGCTGTTGCTACTGTCCATAAGTAGCCTGTTTAAAATGGTCTATCTTCTGATTTTAAGCCATTGTAAGAGTTTGAGATCTGCAGATTACAGTGTTTCTATTTCTCTTGCATTTACAATTAGAGATGCCATGTTTCTTGGGCTAACAAACAAGCCCTCCTAATTCTCCACACAGGACTCTGATTTAAAACATTCTAAAGTGGCATTGGAAAGTTTAAACCCAGAAACTTACAATATCAAAGAAGACTTGGCAAACATCAATAGTGTTCAGCAGCTCACACACATGGTCCTTGAAAAACAAAGGATTAACTTTAGTTAAAAATGTACTTTACTGTGCTTAGTGATGGAAACTGACTTTTTTTTCGGAAGAACAGAGCTACAAGTTCAGCTATTTCATTATATAGCATTAATTTACAAATACAAAGACAAAAAACCTGACATGTCAGAAAAACTGACGTATTTGTAGTACCTTACCTTAAATTCCATAACATCAACAAACGTGAAGTAGTATAACGCCAGGTTCTTCAGAATTTCTGATTTTTCTTTCTGGAGCTGAGCAAGCTGTTGCTAAAATTGAAACATAAACATGCACACTTCTTAGAGGACCTTGAGAAGACCACTGAAAAATAATACCTGTGAAGCGCAGAGTAACCACCAGGCTATGCAAAGAAGCCTTAACACAGTTTTCTAAGCCTGAGTTTCTGTGTGTCTCAAATACACACAAAGTCCTCAGAACAGATCATTTTAACAGCTGCCAACTATATTTTGAAGATAAAAGTCAAATTAGTACACATTAGTACCCAAGTCATATTGTTTAGCTCAGCTAGAGATGAAAATAGGTAGTTAGGAGAACAGTGTTATCATATGTATAATTAGCAAAGGCAGAACAGTACATGAGCACAAATCAGTATGACAAAAAAAAATAATGACATTACTTGAGGTGGGAAAAAAGAAGGTGACAGGTTACAAACTTTACTACGGAAAAAACATTATGCTTTTAAATTCTGAACTTACCAAAAAGAATATCCAGGCAAAGCCACGTTAAGCATGCAAAATAAAATGTAGATACAAACATAAAATACAGTAACGGTTCTTTGACCAGTTCCATATAAACACAATAATACATTCAAACAAAAGCAACAAAATAAAGAAACAAACAAACAAAAAAAAAGCAGCAAAACACTAGCTTTAGACACTGGTGGATAAAATGGAAGAGGTAAATGTGAATACAAAGCCATAAAATAGTTCACATAGGTGGGGGTTTTTTTTAATTTTTTTAAACAGACAATGAAATACCATTTAATTTCCATATTTTTCTAAATTTTCTGGCAAATCCAGACACATCACTTAATGACAATTAAGGAGACAAAAAAAATCAGCTGCTACTGAACAGTCATTCTGTTTATCTATGTATTAGTCTCACAGCACTGCAAGAATCCAATTATTAAACTTGCAATATCCAGCTACAAATTAAATCTCCTGATACGTGAATTTAGATGATTTAAAGCAGTTACATGAAAAAGTGCCCTCAAAAAGCCTTGACTTGAGTGATCAAGTTAAATAGGGTTTTCTTCTCACCAAGCGTAATCAATTATAAGAAAGATGAAATAAACTGTTTCAAATTGGTTAGCTTATTTTCATATGGGAGGTTAGAACTGAATATGCTTTTTCATCTTGCTCTCTTTATAGAGCTGTCCTCTGTGTTCTCAGCTTTAGGTACAGCACTAAAATTCCTCTGAATTCAAAACAGACTGTCTGGACCACTACTGCATAACATAAATAGATCAATTTTCCTTCTTTGTTCTGAATTTTTAGAGGCAATTATGATTTTTAGAAGCCTTGAGCCACAAGACTTCCTTCGTAGCCAAGGCAGACAGGCATATACAGAGTTATGAGCTAACTGGAACGGTTACGTTATAAAGTACTCTTGCCTACTCTTTAACCAGTGCAAAGGATTTAACTTTGAAGGCCTGCCTTAGAAAATAGTTCCACTTCTTTCACACAGTCATCAGCTGGGACTGAAAAATGGATGCAAGTACATGTGTTTATTACATAACTTCTGGTAATTTGCACTAGCCAATGGTTATTTCCATTTAAACTGCTGCTGTACAAGAATCTGTTGACAAATGTTAAGTCCTATGATTTGATATATGAATTTGCTATTATCTTTCCCAGTGTATTCCTTAAACTTTAACTGCCTTGCTTCCAGACAACCAAGCACCCAGTACCATCCATCATGTTGGGAGCTCCTGCAGGTCCACACAGCTCCAGTACACCTTTGGGCCAACTTGCATCCACTCTCAGGACAGCCCCAGAGGAAAGAGTGCTTTGTACTTTCAGGGCTGCTTCATCAGTCAACAGTTTTTATATGATGCACATTCATCAGTTAAGATGCTCAGTTTTCGTCTTCAGCCCGGCCCTACTGCTTAAAGTATTTCTCACTAGTGGCTTGGGTTCAGATCGCTAAGCAGAAATGGGGTCTGCTTCTGTGCAATTAACAGAAGCATGAATCCAATCAATTTAAGAAGTCATTTCATGATTTTTTGGGAATGGACCACATGGTATTATTCAGAAAAAAAATCCCTAAGTCTAATGCAGAAAGAAGACAAAACCAAAACGCACATTACAGCTGCACCTACGCCTTAACCACTTCTTTCTTACTGCAATCCAAACTCACACTAAACAAGGAGACTACCAAAGATGACAGGTGGTTGTACATGACACCTATGTTTGGTATAGCAAGTAGCAACTGAGTGTCCACCTCTGGAGGACGTGACAATTTCAAAGCCATGATGTACAAAGTAGAGAGATATGGCAATAAGGAAGATGATGCTGGGAACTGTGCTTGTGAAACTAGTAACATTTTTTTCAGAAATTCTGAGAAGCTGTACATTAAATAAGAGAATATGGGGAGGTATTCATTACACTCAGGCAAGAACTAAGGAATCACCACTGTGCCCTGTTAACTAGTTACCTGTATTCCCAGAAATATTTATCCTTAAAGGTTCTTTCATATAGAGTTCAGGTGATCAGTCTTCAAACTCCTGAGTGTTGGAAGGGTCAGCAAACTTTTATTTAAAATACTGATATCAGAGTAAATCAATGTATCAGTTGTAATCAGCATGATGCCAACAGTTCAATTGGGACAGCACAGCCTGATCAGTGATGTTTAAAGTACAGCTTACAGCATGTAGGGTCTTGGATGTTTATTTGCACTTTTATCACTCAGGAATGCGGGTGTAGCTCTTTCCACACCCACTGCAACAAAACTTTCCATTACTAATTTCCTAACAGCTGTTTAGAAATAGCTGGTACTGTATCAGTTTCTATTTGGTTTGCGGCTTTTTTTCCTTAGTTTGTTATTCCATTTATCAGCAAACAAGCCTTTTTCCAATATTCAACAAGAGTTATAAAATAGGATAAGCTGAAGAAATAACTCTTAAAACATTACTAGCATCAAAAAATTATTTTCACTATAGCTAACCATGCCTTGTTGATCTATTAGACATAAGTGTTTTGTTTATTCTTAAAAAATTTGAAATACAAATTATACCAACAAGGGCAACAGTGTTTTTGTTGAATGAGATTGACTTAGGTTTAAAACATATGAAAAGCTGTACAAATTTTAGCAAGATCGAAACCAACTGAATTAATTTATCTGAACTCATTTGTTTTGTCTTTTACCAAAATACCACATCTCCAATCATATTTGAATATTTACAAAATGGGATTTTAAATATCAGAGAGTGAAGCTGACACTTTGTCAAGTATCTTATCTATAAGAGAAGGAACTGGTCTTCACCAAGTTGTCTCATACCTTTCCTTCTTCATATTAAACCTCCCCAATCTTTACACAAGTGATGATGTACACAGAGAAAGCACATTAAGAAAAGTGAAAAACAAATCAGAAAGCACCAGACATCCTCACTTTAAAGCTTGCACAAACACAATGGCTCAAAGACAAGAAAATAATGACACAGACGCTGGCATACTAACGAAGTGAGCGAATATGAATTTAATATGAAAGCACAGGAAAAATATGAGACAAGAGAGTTTTATGTGTGAAAAACTAGAGGATAACTCTGGTTCTGTAACTATTTTATCGTATTTATTTGATTGGTAGCAGTACTATGGGAAAAAATGTCTTATTTCATGACCCAGGAACAGACAGTACATAGGGGAATTTTCTCCTTCTTATCAGTGTGGTATTTTTCCTGAAAGTATGATCATTAAACACTTTTATTTCTTTTTTTACAAACTGATACCACAGATATTACAGCGTCCTGAGGGAAAACACCATCAACTTAATTTTACTAGCTGGAATCTAAGCCCTCAAAATCAGTATTACAAATTCCAACTGTTAAAATTCTAGGGATGAGGATAAACAATCACTGTCAGTATTCTTACTGTTATTTATTACATTCACTACGCTTATTAGCTCTAAGAGTCTTTAGACGAAGATTTTAAAAACTCAATTCATTTGAACAAAGGTCTGTGTCTACAAAACCCATAGAAGGATGGTGGATAAAGAAAGAAGAATCTAATCAAGTGAAAAAAAAGGAGTCTTAAATAAACTGCAGACTGATGGATGTGTCCTCTGTTCTCTTATTTCCAATTAAAAGCAGACTCTGAAGTGACACACTGCATATAAAAAGATATAACAGAATATTTATAATGTTTACTAACTAATGTATTTCTACTGCAAGATCCATTTTTGTTTTAAGTTTCTAGCAGTAAGTGAACTGTTTTGAAAAGAAGGTAGCCATCCATGACCCTCCACAACTTACTATCCCCAGGTTAACCATGTTATAAATAGTGGCAGACAATGGGAGCAGCAATGCTCCTCTTTCAAAACAGATATACCTGTCAAAAGGAACAACTTCCCTGTTCTCTCACTTACTTATACATAAATTCATACAGTAATTCCTACATAAGGCTCATTACACATCATTGTACAAGAGTGAGCACATGACTAGCTTGGTTTACCTTGGCAAGCTGACTCATCAAGACTGACGTGACTTACAGCAGTGTACTACAATGATTTATTAAAAATAATGATAAAAATTAAATTGGATTTGGATGCTACTCAGTCTCAAATTCATGCATAATCAAGAGTTAAGCCATGAATACAAGCATCACTGCTGACAGTGCTTAGAATTTAAAAAAAACATACAAGTTAAATTATGATGGCTCTGTCTGGTGAAACATTGTTAAGAGATTCCAGGATTTCATACTACCTTTGGGAATCACTATGAAAAAATGCTCACTTTCAAATGACTGCTAGGCTGAAATTTTTTCCCTACTGTTCTCTGATTATATTATAGCATGAGTCATTTTAAGCTGCAAAGTCAGCCTTACACAGGTAACAGCTGAAGCCATCAGACATGCTACTGCGCACAAAATCAGAACAGTAGGTGTGATCCTATCAGAGCAAGGCATTAGGGGAGCAAATTCCATTCTGAATTATTTTTTTAGTAAACACATAGATAAAATTTTATTTGTTGCAGATTTTGCAGTATCTTCTGAAATAAACTGTCATTAATATATTCTATTCTCAAGCATAAGAAATCTCATCTGCTGGTACAAAGCTGAACAAAGACCAGTTACTCATCGGCTAGCTTTACTCACGCAGAGGAAACTCTTGAAAACTAAATTACTGCCTTAGTCAGTTTTGGAAAATCAATCTCATTTGTGGTCCTTTCAGCACTGTAAGTTCTTTGAGCAGTAGCAGAGTTGAACAGGCAGCCATGCAAGAAAAGCACAGCATCCTCTTACTTGGAAAGGATTTTAGTTTTCAGTCAGTTTTATGGCAGAATATGAAGAGTTGGGTTTTTATTGCTTCGGAAAGCAGAAAGTTATCTGAAAAATCAAGTCTCTCATACAAGAGATCTAGCACTCCAGAAAGGGGGAGAAAATTTTTAAAGTTTACTGATTGCGGGATTTAAGTTAGTTTACTTAAGTTACTCTTAAGAAACCAGCTCCCATAGGTGTTAATAACCATTTAATGAACATGAACACCCATGAAGAAGAAGTACATGAAATGTGAGGTGAACTAATTCATATCTACAGATCCTAACCCAGGCAGGCTGGAAATGCTCACACTGCTTGTACTCCACTCTCGTACGATCGTATTTCCAGTCCCTGCTGTCACACTTCACTGGTCTGCTTCCCACTAAGCAATGACTAAGCCTCAACATCTCCAGGAGACATTTAAAAATATAGGAAGTTCTTCTACAGGGAAATTGCTGAGGAGCAATCTG
Source organism: Actenoides lindsayi (assembly GCA_025331215.1). NCBI lineage: Eukaryota > Metazoa > Chordata > Aves > Coraciiformes > Alcedinidae > Actenoides > Actenoides lindsayi. Next base: position 55,740 of record WTSP01023519.1, read on the forward strand.
AGTAAAAGAAAAACATATGTTCAAGAAAGCAGGCAGATATTCTCACTCCTTCTCATATGTGGTGTTTTGGGAAGCAGGAAGGAGGCTAGCTCCAGCACACAAAGACACAGAGCTTGACCTGTGCAGGCGGAAGATTTTTCAGATCTTACTCACAATCTATGGAAAATCTAAGTCTTTTCTCTCTGCATTTCCAGTTCTCCACCGTGAAGCATTTTATTCTGGTTTTACAATGGCATTACACGTTAGTGTTGACTGAAAAGAGAGTAATTTTTAGTTCTTATGATATTTTTCTCTTTTAAATTCTCCATGGTGGGAACCTTGCCTACACAGCACCTAAGAGTATGAGGTCTAAAAAACTTTCAGAAAAACCAACCAACGAAAAAAAAAAAACCCAACCAAAACCAAACACAAACAAAACAACGACCAAAAATCACCAAAAGCAGCCAAACAATCCCCAAAAACCAAACAGGCTGATTCTGTGCCCTTTACTTTGGACCTTTTCTTCTGAAGTTAGTCAAGGAAATTCAGTGGAAATAAATACTAACCTGAGTTAAGAGTAGCACAGATCACTGATGTGACCAAGAACAATGGTGCTATAAAGTTTTTTTTTTTAATGCTTCTCAAGCTAAGAAGGGTTTTTCAAAATAAAGCTGTCGTCAATTTAAAAATAAATAAATACTAAGGTTTCCCAAACACAGAAGATGGATACTTTTTATTATTATACCGTTTCCAAGTAAAATGTTTGTTTCTCACTTGGACACTCCACTTTTTTTTTTGTTTACATACATTCCCTCCTCAGGAGATATTTCACACACTATTAAGCAGCAGTACATTGCTGGCCAACATCATTAACAGTTGATTGAAGAGCTCAGTCTTCAAACTGCACTTTCTCAAGGTTACATGATTCACAATGGGTGACTGGAGAAGAAAGGGCAAGTGTAAGAGATGACAGGGACTGCCCTCAGACAACAGGAGAGAGTGAATTATGAACTGAGGAGGTCCAGAGTTATCTATAATCAATCCTTTGGAAAATGAACTACTGCCTGGTGAGCAAGAATTCATCAGGCACTTCATTGTTTGAACTGCTCATAAACTTTCCCTCTTGGTACAACACTGAATATCAGCAACTGTCAGACATCACTCTAGTCTGACTCTGCACGTCAAATGCTGAAGGAAGAACAAAACCAAGAGCTGTATTTTTTTTTGTGTGTGTAAATAAAGATGTAAAAGCTATCAATAGCAATCATAAAAATCACTTGTTTCAAAAGAGCAAAAATGCAGGCTTTTCGAGACCATCTGATTACAGTAGACTGTGCTCGCATTCTTCAAGGAAAGGTTGTTCACAAACCACTGTAAATAATAGTACCTGAGAAAAGCCAAACCAACAACTGAAAATAGGTTAAAAAAAAAAATACAATCATCAAAGCATCAGAGAAGGGAGGCACTACCTATTCTCTAACTCAATGCAAGTCTGTTTGGCAACATGACCTACTGATGTGTCAATAGGTACTACTAACCATACAGATGCACAATGCTAAGCAACATCAACCACTGCAGTTGAACGTCCAAAATTCAAAAGCCCTCTCTAAAAAGCTGTTCTGGGATTTTTACTGTAATGGGGAAGCACAGGTTACAATTTCTCAACTATTTTCGCCACAATAATCCTTCACAACAGTCCCTTAATTGAAGTATCCCTGCTCAAATAAACTTCTTGCCCTTTTCATTTTCTGCTCGTTTCTGTACTGAAGGAACTGACTGGTATGCTCTCCTAATATATGGTGAGCTGGTTGGTGGCCATGACGAGGGAGACAAATGAAGAGGAAGGAAGGGAACATCATCCTGAACCAGAAGGTAGAGGCTTATGCCTTTTCAGGGCTAAGGTTTACAAACAAAAATTTAATCTTACATCAAATCAGAACTTTCTCTACACATGACATGGCTTTTGTCTCATTAGGTATCTGTTATGGGTAAAGGCTTGTTCTGGGAGATACACCACTTCACAGGAAAACATCTGTAAATAACAAAGACATGCAAACTGCTGTCAGCTCTGACTGCAGGGAGGGAAACCCCAGCTGCCTATTGCTAGACCTCAAAATCCCTACTTTAAACTGCACTGATCCATAATATGGGTAGACTTTTGACAACTGTGCTTAACAAACACAGGCCTGTCTGGCTCATGGTAAATAAACACAAGGCAATGAAAAAACATTTTATAAGCGTGTGCTATTTTAGAAACTGTGATTGTCAAAATATATCAAGTTAGTTTTGATCTCTTTCCACAAGCTTCACAGTATCAAATCCTTAAATACCTATCATTAGTTAGGCTCCAAATTCATAGTCAACAACCTGAAGACATATAGAGCGCACATGCAACTGCATTAAACAAATTCAATGTAAATGATCTTTTAATAGTACATCTGTCACTTAAGTTTAGAGAATAAGGAAGCATTTACCAAACATGACAAAGAGTTTACTAATTTTACATAATTTTGATAAAGAGTTTGCCATATTTGTTACTAACATGATCAAATTCAATATAAAAATAAGCAATATTAAACAGCACAAAACATGTACAGGTTTTAAAGTGAGAAAGCACATTATTACTGAGATTGATAAGGGAAAGTTTCTCTCTTTCCCTCCCCAGTTGGTAGTACTTGAGACATTATATAGAAATTCTAGATTATACTGTAAAAGAAACTAATTATTCCCACTGCTATTACCACTACCATTCTGCAGAAACCTGAATGCTTAAAGCAAGCCTAAACCTCTCAAGCACACATGCATGTAGTTGCATGCAGGGAACATGCAAACCCAATACCTACCTCCATTTTCCACCTTTGGAAAGAAATATAAGCAGGTGAAACAAAAATCTTTCCCTTGACTTTCAAGTAAAAACAAAGAAACAAGTGTACATCACCTGCCAAAATGCCCACCTGAAATTCAATAATCTTCGTTATCACTAAAAGGCTACAAAGTTAAATTCAGTAATACTGGATCACTCAGAAGGGTAATAAGTAACTTCCTACTGCAACCAAACTCTCTGTATCTAAAGAGGAAACAATTGTATTTTGGTATTTATATACTTCCCAAGGTTTGTCCTTACAAACTAAAGCATTCTTTATTCCCACAGAGACTAACCTTACAGGCAAGGGCACCTATAAGGTACAAGCACCTGTAAAATAAAAAAAAAACGAAAACAACAAAACCAAAACAAAACCAAAACCATTTTCCCACTTCGCAGTCAGGTGCCTTTTACTGATCTGCTGGTCAGGTCTCATCACAAATAAACTTACACAACTTCCATCTTCAGCAGTCAGTCTGGTAACCAAGAATTTCTACAATCTAAGTGATGCAAGATTTTTTTGAGGATGACTTCCCATGGACAATTCTTTGAAATGGAGCAGAAGACAACAGGCAAAACGAAAACCAGAACTTGTCCTACCCTAACAAAACCAATGCAGAATTACAGTATAATACTCTCTCTTTGGAGAGAAGATCTTTTTTTCTAAAGTTTCCCGTTAAGACATTTGAATCAACAAGTATATTCCAACTGCAACTGTCAGCATCAGATGCTTTATAAGAACACATAAAACCTCACAGATTTGAGCAACGAGTGCTGAAGGGTATTGAGAAAAATACTCGCATAGCCATTTGGTTACTTACATTGTTGTTGCGCGTTTCTACTGCTGGGAACTTCCTGACTATGAATTTGACAGCGGATTCCAGGTTTTTGTCAATAAGATAGGATGGTTTGGCTTTGGGGTCACCACATGCCTATGAAAAAATACAATAAGAAAAATGAAGTAAACACACAATCATCCATCTAAAGCTACATGATAGTTGCGAATCAGAAGACAAACTAGAAAGGTTCTTTTTTTTGTCTGGGTTTTGTTTGGTTTTTTTTTAGTGAGCAGGTGATAAAATGAAAGGCAAAGTGCAGGGACTGTCACAGCTGAAATATGCAATGGGAAACAGTACAGAGATGCTCTTCTACTGAAAAAGATGCATGGAAGTATCAAAGCAGTTAGTGCAGAACAGCAGTGAGGGAAAAAACTCAATCCTAAAAGGAGGAGGAAAAAAAAATGGTTTCCTTGTAATGCTATTCCTGGTTTGAGGTAGTGTTGTATTCATCTGAAGTTAATAAACTGTTAGAAAATTCAATCATATCATCATCTGTGGAGGACAGTGCTGGGCACATTAAACGATTAAACTATCCTTTTTGAAACAAAACTAAAAGCCCCACCACCAACCTGCATTTAATTTCCCTTTAAATTGTTAACTACGAGACAATTTTCCATCCCACAACAAAACCACCGGTACTTGCCTAAAGCATCCTATTTCCTTAGATTAAGAACTCCAGTTTTGCTCATTTTCTTTACTCCTACAGTAGCATAGGCTGTGCTTTAAAAGCAGCAATTGAGAAATTTCATTAAATTTTGATTTGAACAGAAGTCACAACTAAGCATTAGGTCTCTTTAACTTACGTAGACGTATCAGAACGCTTTCTGTGGACGAACAACTGACGAAGCACCTACTTTTGCCAGCTACAGTGCATGCTGTCAGACACACTACTCAACTACTCTGACTAGCAAGCCATGCTAGACCATTTAGTTTGGAGAAACATACTAAAAGCTGCGTTACTTACATGACAAAATTTGTGCTCAAATTGTGTTTTCTCTCAAATATTCATTTAATTTTATAGTCCTCATAAGGGTTTGCAAAGGAGTTTCGTGTCTCATGCAAAACTAAATTACATGCTAGGCGTTTCTACGCAACGTAGTGAACTCAAATGACAGCTCATTTAAAAACTTTTCCACACTGATTTCTATGACCGAGTTGCAGACTGTAGAGACAGAAGTCATGGAGTATGAGACCGATTCTGAAAGCGGGCAAGCGGGCAAAGGGAAGGTGAAAAGCTTTGCAAACCTTCCAAACTTGTCCTTGCTGGGAAAGCAGTGTAATAAAAAGAGAGAAAAATTACATATAAACAAGTTACTCTTAAATTCTAAAAAATGTTACATTTAAGTGAACTAATATACACTATTACCTACATTCAAGAGAATATGACAACCATCTGTTACTCTAGGCAGCATACTTTCTACAGGACGGTGATTATTCTAATTCTCACAAACAACTTTACACGTACTTATTAGAATTTTACTGTTGTGCAAAGTGAGGCATATATACTGAGACATGTAACTTCTAATAGTATTTCCAAACTAACTTCAGGTAGGGAGAGAAAAGAGGAGTTAACAAACATCACATGCAACTACAAGGGAAAAGAGGAGAGAAACTCAGTGAAGTTTTACATACCTGAAAAAGAAACGGTAGCCAAGAAAAAAAACAAAAGAGTTGTTATTATAAGTTTCTAGAACTCCTACCAGCAGTCAATGACCATCACGATGTATGCTAATGTACTACTTTAGTATTAAAATGCTCACATTGGCTAATTTTTCCACAAAATTACTAACTTTTATTAAAATATCATAACTATAATACTACAAGAGGAACCTATAATGAAAAAATACAGCAACATTCAGTATGGTAGATATTAAATAGTTGCTTCGATATTCTTACAGCAGCAAACACATGCCACAGAAGATCTATTCTGTACACACTTCAGTCTTTACACAATTTCAGAAGTAAATATTATACTGTTAATAGACATCAAAAAATTAAACAAGGCACACTTCAAATTTCTGAAGTCTTAATTAACTAGATGTCATGGGTTTGTCAGAATCTGTGTCAGATTAGTTCAATTTGCTGTCCTTGACACACATTATATAACTTTCTCTACATTACAAGTTTTTTCTAATTATGTAACTCTCTAAGAACAATTACAAGTTAAGAAATCAGCTTAATAGAGAACATATATTTGTGGCCTGTTGAATTCCAGTATGGCTGCTGTTACATAGCAAGACAAGAAATCTGCCACTGTTGACTTCCCAAATTTTTCAGTCTGAATTGAAACAATACTTCCACAAACACTCCTTATTTTTCCTAGCAACAGATGGTTTTTCCTCCTGTAAATCAGCTCCCTGTAACATTTACTAAAAATTGCATCCTATTCAAGTCCTTACACACAGATCATTCACACAGAAACAGATATCTGAAAGCACTAATGGGCACATCCTCACATGGCTTCAGGAACTCGGTTCCCAGAGGTACGGAATATTATCCTCAGTCTGACTGGCAATCCTCTCAATGCATCTGAATTTGCAGAGAGCTTTGCTCCATCCCATTGTTTAACAGCACACTTAAAGCAACTGTGATTCTTCCCACTACACAACTACACAAGATAGACCCATAGGTAAGAGAGTGAATCACTGCAAGACTTAAAATGTTAAAAGTATCCTTCATACATTCAAAATTCCAGCTTCTAAAAAGCTGCATGAGACTACCTATAGGGACTGAATAGAAAAGAGGACAACAGGCACCACCAAATGAGTGGGCCAACGCTTTTTCCGTCCCTCTGCCATATTCCACAGAAGCTCAGCTCCTTCCTAAGAATTATTCGATTGCTAGCTGTTGTTGCATCAACACTTTTCATCTGTACTGTTACCTGCATTTGGCATCACATGCTGAACAGTCTACATAAGCTAAATCTCTCCTAAAACGGTAAGCAGACCTATGAAGCTAGAGCTCACTACAGTTTACTCTAGAAAGCACAAAAGAACAAAAATACAAACCACAACCATAGCACTTTCCCACAAGCACAAATGTGTCATAAGGCATATAACCACAAGTTTGCACTGTAGGGGAAAAAAAAAAAAAAAAAAAAAAAAGACATTTGGGGGCAAGAGGCTTAGAATATAGGTAAGAAAAATAGCTATTGCTTTGAATAGTTGTATTAGTCAATAGAAAATCCCTCATCAGTGCTGTAATAGGCAGGAACACGGTGGTACAACACACCAAAATCACTTGGCTGTACACAGCTCTCTAGCATTTGAAGAGAATTTTGAGAATGTGAGAGACAAATGCAGCAGTCCCTGCTCAATCAGCCCCAGACACCACTTTTTTCCCTAAATCATCCGATAACCTTGCGTGATTTCTTTTGCTTGTTGTTTGTTTGTTGGGTTTTTTTGTTTTGTTTGGTTTTGGGTTTTCGTTGCTGTTGTTTTTAAAAGAAAACCAAACAGAATAGCTATATTTTTTTTTATATTAAGAAGAAATTCAAGAATTAAAAACATTCTTACTAGTGCAGCATTCATGGAATACAGCTCTGATGCTATGGGATTCCAGCTGCTTCAGCCCCACAATGGTATACTGAAAGAATCTCCCAGCAGTCATCTCTAAATTCCTTTGCACACTACCAAACAGCTGTCAAGCAGTTATGATGAAAAAGATTATGCAAAGCTACTGTTAGAGACTAATCTAAGCAATTAAAAAAAAAAAAAAAAAAAGGACTCAGGCACTTCAGTTCTATAGAATTTCTTTCCACAGCACTTTAGAACAGTCCTCCCTGCTATGATAAGCTCTCAACTGAAGGAATATTTTTCCTGATCTGATCCTGTGCATCCAACTCTTAACAAGAACAATATGATTGCTGTAGCTAAGAGATTAATTATTCAAAATAGTCATTTGCTATCATATGTACAGGTCATGCAATTTCAGAGACATCAGACTACATGTGCTGTTTAGAGATGCTTCACCATGCCATATGTTTGAATTAAAGCAGCATACTCTTACATATCCTAGTAATCTAGATAACTGGATTACTATTTAAAAAAAAAAAAAATCAGACTCCATTGTTCACTTGGTGGTCTATTAGGTTCATCTATACTATTTACACTTAGAAAATGAAGAATACTACATAGCTTCACTTTCTAGGTTGTACTCATTCAGAAGCAGTAGACAAGAAAACATCCAACAAGAACCACCTGCTTAAGGTCTTAAATTAAGATAGGTAGCCTCTAAATAAGAACACAGAATCCAGTACAACTGGCTTTGGCCCAGAATACACCAGAATACAATTTAAAAGAGACAGTAAAGAGACCTTTTGCTCCAATACATTTACAGCTATCACTGCAAAAAAATCAAAGCATAACATTTTACTTCCTACTTGAGGGCAGAGGATGTGGGAGGAGAACATATAGGTGTTTTTACATCCATCAACAAAATTACTACATATATCCAGCTGCTGTGATGTGATGAACGAAGGGAATTTTATGTTCAGGTACAAGCATTGTCAAAAGTCAGCACCACAGCACTGCACACAGGGTGCAAACTTGCATTTAGAACACCTAAACTTCACTTGTGCCTTTTACACAAACCTGTCACATGTCCTTCAGTGAGAACATTGGGAAGTGTTACCTAAGTTACATGGTGTAGGATGTTTAAAAAAGGCCCAAATACATTGATGTATTATGGAAATACTTTTTATATCCTTCTTGTTGCTAACTGCAACCTGTTCCAAATTATTATTAGCTGGGCTGTTTCCCAATAAAACACAATCAGGGCCATTTGAATCAATAATTTCCTATTTTCATCCCCCAAACCTCCTCCATCAGCAGAAGATCATCAAGCAACTCGTATTTTGCAGCAATTTAACATGTTTTTATTACTTCAAGAGGTCTTGATTTACTGCTAGTGAAGACTTCAGATAAAACACTGCTGAGCACAGTTCCACTGAACTATGACAACACATATTGACATAATCTGTCAACAAATGAACTCACCTTCAAGTTTCATTGACAAATGAATCTGCACCAAAAAACCAAACTGATGGAACTTCGTAACTCCCATTATGAAATGGAAATACATTAAGATTCATTGTGTTGAAAAAAAATGGGAAAAAATGTACATACCATTTAGTTTACTACAGCACATTTTCTTGACATGCCAGAAAGGCAGGCACAGTAAAACTGCTCTTCCTTTGTAATAGCTGCTGACATTAAAGACTTTACCCTAAAACACATCTGTAAGTTTGAATGCCTGGTTTCTGGCTACACATCCTATCAATTACACTAAATAATATGTGGCAAAGAAACATTCAAAGAGACAGGTTCATCATTAACTCTCATGAAATCAGAAGAAAAGGCTAGAACGGACCTCAAGAACTTGCCTACCCTACTTTCCTGTTTCAAAGTAGGATCAACTGTATCTACATTGCTCCTGGGAGACGTCTGCCAAGTCTTTACTTACAGGTCTCCAATAGGCTACATTCAAAAATATTCTCAGTCCTTTCCAATATTTAATGACCTTTTTCTCTAGAAAGTTCTAAGATGTAAACAGAACTTTTCTCACTACAGTTTAATACATCACTTACTGATCTCTAGGGCCATACTGAATTGCAGAAACTACTCCCCTTCGCTCTACAACAGCCCTCAATATTTAAAACCTGTATCACTTACAAATGAGAAGAGAAGAGAAGAGAAGAGAAGAGAAGAGAAGAGAAGAGAAGAGAAGAGAAGAGAAGAGAAGAGAAGAGAAG
>WTSP01023521.1:0-24935 GCA_025331215.1 Actenoides lindsayi
GAAGAAATTTTTCCTCATGTCCAACCTGAACTTCCCCTGGAACAACTTCAAGCCATGTCCTCTTGTCCTGTTGCTTGTTCCTTGGGAGAAGAGCCCAACCCCCCCGACTCCAACCTCCTGTCAGGAGCTGTCAGAGCCAGAAGGTCTCCCCTCAGCCTCCTTTGCTCCAGGCTGAACATCCCTAGGTTCCCTCAGCTGCTCCTCACCACACTTGTGCTCCAGACCCTTCCCCAGCTCCGTTGCCCTTCTCTGGTCACGCTCCATCCCCTCACTGTCCTTCTTGGAATGCAAGGGCCAAAACATTTCATTCATCAATTTTAAGGAGGGGAAAAAAAAAGGAAAAAAGTTTAAAAACTCAGGATCTGTCCCAGCTCTGAACTGACTTGAATCTTGTATTTACAACAAATGCCAGGGATTTTTCTGGCAGGCTTGACACCAAACCACTCTTGCATTTGAGGTGTCTGGAGAGCGAGACCGAAGCGCTTTCTCCTTTTGTTAGAAGTGCCTATTGAGGTGCAGGGTTTCGTGTAGGGTCTTCTCCTCTTGCCCTCTAGCTATGCCCACATCCTGCCCAGCCAGGCAGGAAGGGATGTGATTAACAACTGTCACATGTGGTTGGACTCTGCCTCTGATCTCCAGGCTGGGGAGAGCTGCTCTGTGCAACGGAGGGTTTTATTTTGCTAGCAGAGCTCTGTGAAAGGTTTCCCCTCTCGGGAAATTGTTTCTGGTACTTTCATGTTGGTCTTTGTCCTGATTAAAAATTAAGACCTAAAATAAAACCCAGTATAGACACATATCTTTGCCTGACACTTTTTTTTTTTTTTTAGTTAAGCTTGCCAGAGTATTTCCTTTAGGTGCCTTTAATAAAAGCGTTTTAATATTTCAGGAATCCTTTTTGGGCTGCTGAGCTAAAGGTTCCAGCTTACTGAGCTGTACGCTCAGAGGGGTCTGCGATACTCTAGATGTAATATTTTCATGCCTTGGACTCCTGCCCAGACAATGTCTCCCAAGAGCAGGACGTGGCCATGAGAAACAGAGCTGAGCTGGATTAATGCAAGCGTGTGAGAGTGACCAGGCTGGGCAGAGCGAAGGTACGAGAAATGGTATGGCCAGCAGGACTAGGGCAGTGATTTTACACCTCTGCTTAGCACTGGGGAGGCCACATCTCAAATCCTGGGTTCAGTTTTGGGCCCCCCACTCCCAGAAGGACATTGAGGGGCTGGAGCGTGGCCAGAGAAGGGCAATGGAGCTGGGGAAGGGTCTAGAGCACAAGTATGCTGAGGAGCAGCTGAGGGACCTGGGCTTGTTGAGCCTGGAGAAAAGGAGGCTGAGGGGAGACCTTCTGGCTCTTGACAGCTCCCTGACAGGAGGCTGGAGCCAGGTGAGGTCAGTCTTTTCTCCCAAGGAACAAGCAACAGGACAAGAGGAAACAGCCTTAAGTTGCACCAGGGCAGGTTTAGGTTGGACAGGAGGAACAATTTCTTCCTCTCCAGGGTTGTAAGGGGCTGGCCCAGGCTGCCCAGGGCAGTGGTGGAGTCCCCATGATCCCTGGAGGGGTTTCAAAGGCTCGGAGATGTGGTGCTGAGGGACATGGGTTAGTGGTGCCCTGGCAATGCTGGGTTAATGGTTTGACTGGATGATTTTAAACGTCTTTTCCAAAAAGAATGATTCTGTGATTCTGTGATTTTTAGATACCTACTAAATTAAATACTAGAAATAACCCAAGTCAAACATTAGGTAGAAAGCACTGTAGGCATTTTTTTCTTCACTGTGCCATGTTCTAGATATTAATCCTCTGTAGCTAAAAGAATCACATTTTTGACCTGTGGGGGTTAGGTCTGTTCCTTCTCAGGAATGTATCACTGAAGCATGACACTTACCAAAACTCATGAACAGTGCTGGTGTTCTGAAGATGGTGATGCTCTCTTTTACTCAGAGAGCTGCTCAGAGGAGGGCCTCCTGTCAGATGGATAAGACTGTCTGCTCCTCTGCATTGAGGAAAGACTGGTAAAAGTTGGGTACATGTACCTGCAGTAGACAAGGTGGAGCCTTTCCAAGATACAAAACATAAGACAGGAGGAGAATGGAGACTAGGGAGAGAGTGTGTTTATAAAATTATCCTCTGATGACAATATGCAAGATAAAAATGGACCAGGCACCAGATACTCTTCACCTGATCCCACAGCTCCCTTCTTTGTCACAATAATTTGCATTATTTTGCATGGGTCCTTTAATGAAAAAATATTAGAAAAAACTGCTGTCAAAAGTAATTAAATTTACCCAGGGAAATTAACCTCCTTTTGATTATCCTGTAGCCAATGGGATTACATAACCTTTTTCCACAGTGCAGAACAGCTGAAATACTGCTCTTCTCAGTGATGTCCAATGACAGGACAAGGGGTGCTGGCTGGAACACAGGAGGTTCCATGTAAACTTAAGAAGAAACTTTTTCACAGTGAGGGGACAGGACTGGAACAGGCTGCCCAGGGGGGTTGTGGAGTCTCCTTCTTTGGAGAGATTCCAAACCACCAGGACATGTTCCTGTGTGACCTGATCTAGGTGATCCTGCTCTGGCAGGGGGATTGGACTCGATGATCTTTTAAGGTCCCTTCCAACCCTGAACATTCTGTGATTCTGTGAAATATTGTGTAAAGGAACTGACTATAAAAGAAGCTCAGGGAAATCAGTGCCGTGGGAAAGAGCTAAGAATATTACTGACTATTATGACCAAACTTCCTAACTTTAAAGAAAAGTGTGTGCACACTGCTCTGACCCTGCAATGCTCTGGCAAGAGATTTAATGCTGAGGAAGAAACGTTGAGCAAAGTGTAAGCTGATCTATAAACTCATCCGCTCAAGGAAGTGCTGTGCTTCAAACATAGGCCTATTTGCAAAGCATTTTGTGTTCCTATTGCCACCTTGTGACCAGCAAGGTCATTTACAGCAGGTCCTTGAGAAAAGCATGCACTTCTTTGCACTGCTTTGCCAATGGCTGCTGGAGATTTTATGGGACTATTCCACTGTAGCTGGAGGGTCCCTGCTGCCTGAGACAATCCAACGTGCCTGCAGCAACTCAGGGAGTGCAATGACACCTCAGCATTTTGGGCCAGGACATGATACTTGCTTGTCTTACCATCCAAATGATAAGTAGTTTCCAACTACTGAGCCAATTTCTCCCACTTGAATGAGCCCAAGATGAGATAACGTATCAGCAGACAAATTATTCATATTTATATTAATTCATACGCTCAGTTCCAGGAAGCTGAGACCTATAATTTGATATAAAACACACTTTGTTTTCTTTTACATGTTTTTACCCTCAGTGACAACATTTTTCATGCAAATAACAGATATGGAATGGCTCAGCTGCAAGCACAGCTTTGGGATTTGCACATGCAAGGACAGATGTACGTGTCCCCAGCTCCTCACACTGGAAATGGGGCCCAGTTGATGCTTTGGTTCATAAGGGAGGAAGAATTAAGAGGCAACAATTTGCATGTAAAATTCTCGGGATGTGCAGCTCCACAGCATAATATTTTGAAGCAAAGTAAATAATAGGAACATATTGCCATGAGTTTTAAGTCCTGTATCACCAGGAGAACTCCAAGACATTTTCTTCATTGTTGTGATATGTTAATGTCTCTCATAACATCTGAATGCATCCGTAAGACCTCAAGCCACTTCATTATTTATGAATCTTCTTTCCTACATGGTTTGAATGTTTTGAAAGCTAAAGTGTTGTCAGAAAACTGTAGAACCTGGCCGAGTGAGGACGTCCCCATAAGGTCTCCTCAGGTCTCTTTTCCTCCTTCTGTTCTGTAGGTAGGCAAATGGATGCATAATGCATTTCCAGGTGACACCAAATTGAGCAGGAGTGTTGATCTGCTGGAGGGTAGGAGGCTCTGCAGAGAGATCTGGACAGGTTGGATCGATGGGCTGAGGTCAATGGGAGGAGGTTTAACAAGGCCAAGTGCCAGGTTCTGCACTTAGGTCACAACAACCCCAGGCAGTGCTGCAGGCTGGGGCAAAGTGGCTGGAAAGCTGCTTGGCAGAGAGGGACCTGGGGGTGCTGGTGGACACCCAGCTGAACATGAGCCAGCAGTGTGCCCAGGTGGCCAAGAAGGCCACCAGCATCCTGGCCTGGATCAGAAACAGCGTGTCCAGCAGGAGTAGAGAAGGGATTGTTCCCCTGTACTGGGCACTGGTGAGGCTGCACCTTGAGCACTGGGTTCAGTTTTGGGCACTGCAGGATAAAAAAGACATTGAGGGGCTGGAGTGAGTTCAGAGAAGGGCCATAAAGCTGCTGAAGGGTCTGGAGAAAATAAATGTCTTATGAGGAGCGTCTGAGAGACCTGGGATTGTTTAGTCTGGAGGAGCTTGAGAGGAGATCTTATTGCTCTGTATAGCTACCTGAAGGGAGGTTGTAGTGAGGTGGGTGTTGGTCTCCCCTCCCAGGTAACTAGTGATAAGACAAGAGGAAATGGGCTGAAGTTGCACCAGGGGAGGTTTAGACTAAATATTAGGAAAAATTTCTTTCCTGAGGGAGTGGTGAGGCCTTGGAACAGGCTGCCCAGGGAGGGGGTGGAGTCACCATCCCTGGAGGTTTTTAGAAAACATCCAGATGTGGCACTTCAGGACATGGTTTAGTGATCCTGATAATGTTTAGCAGACAGTTGGACTTGATCTCGAAGGTCATTTCTAACCTTAATGATTCTATGATTCTATAATGTCAGCGGTAGAGCATTGAGCTCCAGCACTGTTTTTACTTGCCAGGCTCATGAAACTCTGGTTCCCTGCTACCACAATCCTTTATCACACTTAGTCCAAGGAGGAACAGTCACCAACAGGCCAAGCTCTCTACACAGTTGCTGGGTACCTGATTTTTCCAAAATACTTTGAGTTTATCAAGCAAGAACTGGCACTTGACTCATTTCTTCAGTGCTGTGGCCTGGCTATCCTTGGAAGATACCTCGGATAAAGTACTGGCTGTGTATCCCACTGCCCACTGAAAAGTGACTTTTCTTAAGACAAATGGAATTATTTTAAGCTCTTTTTCTATCTTCACAGCCCTTAGAGTTTCCTACAAATCTCCAAGCGAAGCTAAGGGATTTCTTTTAAGAGCTCAGCAGTTCCTCTTATATATGGGCGAGGACACTCCTGGCTGTGTAAGAAATCTTCATATAACCAAATCTTCATCCCCCAAATGGCAATGAAGAAGTCAGCACACAGTTTTATAACCTAACCATTGCAAGGCAGTAGTAGCCTGTGAAGAGCAATTTCTCATCTCCCTCGCTATGCTGCAATTTAGTTCCCTGGAAAAAACATTTTAGGTAAATTTAGGTAAATTTACCAAAGGCAAATGATGATGATATAGTAAGAGCTCCCAGGCTGGTTAATCTTTAGAGGCACTGGAAATTTATTGAGAGCAACAGAACAGGCTGTGCTGCCCTCTGGTCATAGGATAAAAAGGCATTTATTTTCAAAAAACAGTGAGACTTGAAATTCATAACCTTTTTTCCACACTATTGCACTGAGGTGAAGGAACCTTTGGTGCTAGACAGGGAAAACACAGTAGCGTGGATGCCCCGTGCTCCCTGAACACCAACTGTCAGAACTGAAATACAACCCCCCAGTGAAGGAACTGTTCCTCTGAGACGTCTGCATTCGGGATTGTTGTGATAGCACATGTAGAAGCAACACCCACTGCCTGGCCATCCCGTTCTGTAGAGTACCATGAGACACAACAGCTTATGTGACAGTGAGGCAGTGTTTTACACACTCGTTTTGTTAACGGAGGAGAGAGAACCCCTCATGCAGAACTGAAAAGCTTGTTTAAGAATGCTTTTCTCTGGGGAAGTTTATCATCTCTATTGGTTTAATTATATCACTGAGAGTATGTTCATTTTAGTCCCCTTGTGAACTTCTGTGTGATTTTAAGCTTGTTTTCATTTTGGCTTATAGTGAGACATATATTAAGCTGAAAAGAGACATTTCAAATCCTGAAACGACCTACAGAAGAAGTCACACCATCTCAATAGCAGCAGTGTTAACTCTGTTCCTACAGCGGTAGGGATAACCTCCCTTTGCAGGCAAGCTTCTGCTTTGTAGCAGAGCCTCTACATCCCAAAATACTCCTTTGTATTTCCCTGGGGTACCAGGGGTCGGAAGCTCTGCTGTGACTTGTGAGGCAGTTACGAGGTGGGGAGGGAGAGGAATGTTGATCCAACATTTAGTAGATAGTTATGATGGCTAATGGAAATTTCTCTAATGGAAATGTCAGTAATGGAACATAAATTTTCACTAATGGATTCCCACCAGAAATATTTTAATAGGTATCAGTTCTTTTGTAATACACTATTTCTGAATGGGAACAATTGCAAATTACAGAGGGGCTGGAAAATACACCACAACTCCTGATTCTCTTTTGTCTTGAAGATACCCAATGCAATTACTGCACATAAAAAGACCTGAAAATAGATGGAAAAAAATAATCTACCCTTAGATAAAGCCTTTACTCAACCAGAGTGACATAAGCAGCCTGAGAGCAGGAAAAAGCAAGTTCACAGTAACAAGGGTTATAAATAAAGAAAATATGGTTTTACTTGGGAAAGTACTAACAGTTGAGAAATGAAAAGATATAACTCAGGAGCTGTACCCAGTACATGAAAAGGGTTTCAAATTGATATCTATTCTTCATATAATTGTAATAGCATTTGTTCATGGAATTGGTAACTGCAATTGATATAAATATTGAGCATATGAAAAAGATCAGTGTTTGGAAAAGATAATTAGTGCTTTAAGAAGTGTGAAAAAAACCCAACCCTGAGCATCTGAGGTGCGATATTTGCAAAAAAATGAGTTTAATGCCAGAAAAAGCAGAAATTTAAAGCAGTTCATCTATCAGCCTTCAAGCACTGCAATTTCAGTGGTGCCCCCAGCGACAGGACAAGGGGCAGTGGGCACAAACTGGAACCCAGGAGGTTCCATCTGAACAGGAGAGAAAAATTCTTTGGTGCGAGGGTGTCAGAGGCTGTGCCAGGCTGCCCAGAGAGGCTGTGGAGTCTCCTTGTCTGGAGAGATTCCAAACCCGACTGGACACTGCGATGCTGGGCCCCCTGCTCTGGGTGACTCTGCCGGATGGAGCAGGGGGGTGGCACCAGATCATCTCCAGAGGGCCTTCCAACCCCCACCATGCTGGGATTCTGTGATTCTGTGATCTATGGATGCAAGAAACAGGCTAAAAGAGCAATAATCTGGAAAAAAAAGGGCTATTTTTTGTTGCCATGGGAAGTTGTGGGTGCTCCATCACTGGATGGGTTCAACCCAAGGTTGGATGGGGCTTTAAGCAACCTGGTCTAGTGGGAGGCGTCCCTGCCAAGGGCAGGGGAGTTGGAATTAGATGATCTTTAAGGTCCCTTCCAACCCAAACCACTCAATGCTCCTATGATTCTATGTATCAACGTGACGCCTTCTACAAATATTTCAATTGTTGGCAAGCAAGATCCACAGGTTTAAAAGAGCTTTTAATTAACATTGTCCTGCTTTGCAGGCATGGTGAGAGGACAGATACACTGAAGATGTGATGTGCTCCTCTAGGAGCACAGGACTCACATAATTATAACTAAACCCCAGTTTGATTTTTATAGAATATTCTACCATCTGACTGACTGAAACAAAAATACCCTGTAGTCCCTGAAATCATCACCTGCAGGCTTATGTAACAGTAGAAACTGGTTTTTTTCAGGAAAAATATTAATTGCAGGCTATTATTAGCCAATAAAACATTCTTCAATGTTGTGAGTCACGGATCTTGTCATCAAGGTAAAGGCCATGAAATGTATTTCCTACAAGCAATACCCTTAACTTCTCTCAACGTGGCGGTTGTGTTAGGATGGTTCAATGCTGACTCAGCGAGGCTTTATTATGGAATAAAGTGGGCATATGGGGAAGGATTTGAACGGTATCACATGTATTTGGACTTTTGCAATGAAGAGCTGATGCTGCCATAGCAACAGAATCTCTGGATGGTTTGCATTTGAACCCCCTCCTCCCTGCAGTTAAAGTCCATTATGATGGAAACCAGGCATGTCACTAGCCTGTGGTCACTCTAATTTTTGCAACTACAGTTGTGTGCAGTGTGGTCCATAGTTGTGCTCTCAGGAGCTCTGTTTTCCTTGAATTTTACATGCAGACTGATGCTTCTGTAGTCCTTCCTCCCACCTGACCGAGAACTTTGCCAACGCCAGATTTTCAGAAGACAGAGCTCCCTGTACCCATCTGTATTTACACACCTAGATGTCAAAGCTGTGCCTGAAGTTGGATATTTCCACTGTAATATTGTCTTAATGTTATTATTACTTGATTGTAAACTATAATCACTGGATTTACAAACCAATCTGTACATATTTTTGCATCTAATATATTTTTATGTATATATTGCACCCTCAATCCCAAACTAGGGTCAATAAAATAAGCTTTTTGCAAGATACATACTTTTGCTACTTCTCTTCTTCCTGGGCTTAGCAGAGGTCTGGTTTAGGAGCCTGCCTCTCTGCTTAGAATCACAGGTCCCAGAATCCCAGAATCCCAGCATGGCAGGGGTTGGAGGGGAGACTCCACAACTTCTCTGAGCAGTCTGGTCCAGCTGGAGGTGAAAAGAGATTTTTATATGGTCATGGGGACCTGTGAGTGGGAAAATCCTTCCCTGGTTTCTCAGGTTCCCATGTAGTGCCTAACACAAGACTGCTCTGTTCAAAGACTGCAGCTGGGTGCTGCTGCACTGTCCTTCCACTTTACAAGGACACCAGGGGAGCGACATCATTTCCTCACCGTGCTGAACATCTTGCACCTTCAGAAAGCCACTTGCAGACAGTCAATTTGTTTTGCTTGGCGGAGTGTGTGAATTACCACTGTGAGCTCTAGGCTTTCCTGTACCCATCCAAGTACAAAAATCAGAGGGCTTTGGCATGAAAACATCTCACTTCTGACAGAGTTCTCAGGATATTGTCTGAAATACAAGAGTTTGGGCTGGAGGCAAAGCATTGCACAGTGTGGCTGAAGAGACTTTCAAAATAACACATAGAAAATTCCTTGAGATCTCTCAAGCTTAGAGACTCCTGTGTGGTTTTCTCTGAGTAAGGTCTACAAGATAGCAATAAATAATTTGTACATGCTTACAAGTAGCCTGGAAGCATCTCTTAATTCCTCAAACAATAAGTCACCAGATCCTTTACTTTCAGAATCAGATTTTAGTATATATTTGGTTTTTTTTTCCTTGTATAATGATTTATTTTACTTTTTTTTTGCCAGGACTTGGCAGGTCTTTGCAAATGCAGTGACGAAGACACGGGCACCTCAGTATGTTCATGTGAAGACTGCACTGCACTTTATTCCTGTCAACTTTTGTAAGAGAAAAATGGCATTTCCCTTTCGGTTCTGGAGGAAAGGATGGCTTGCAACCCTCCCTCCAAGACTGGAGTTCCTCATGCTGAAGGGAAAGGAAATCTCCATATGTAGACTTTATGGAATTATTACTCTGGAAATAATGTTTTTCTATCAAGAACAAGGTCTGAGATCTAAGAGAAAGGGAAGTAAGTAAAAGTGAAAGAAGAACGGACAGATGACTGAAAATGATTGCTTGGAAAGTGTCTGTTTGGAACTTTTTTTCCAGTCATGAAGTATATAGTATCTTACTGGTTAATTCACTATTTATATCCTTAAATCTAGACATTTAAATGAATAAAAAGGTTGAGACAGTTGCAGCCAGAATACTGAAGGACGTTTTAGACATTAAGAATAAAAGCAGATGCTCCGTCAGTTTTTAAAAGGGCAGTAAATCTGACTTTTGAACCAAGCAAATTTGTAGAAAATATAAGAGAGGATAAAATCAGTCAATGCGTGACGGGTAAATATGAGATATAGGGGAAAAAAATCAGCTCAGATTTCTTTCAACTTGCAAGTTTATTACAGTCTTTGGAAGGTGTCAATGAGCAGATGATTATAGTTGTTCACACATAGGGATTTTCAAAACCTTTGGTGCCAAAGGATGTAAAGCTATTGTGATCGAAAAAAGATCTCTCAGGGATGAATATTGTGTTGAAAAATGGGAAACAAATGGTAGGAGTTAATGTTCTCTTTGCACAAATACATTTCACATTTAATGAAAATCTTGCCATTCATCTCGAAAGGGTCGCACCTGAGGGAGAATGATGCTGAGAAGAATGGCAATGCTGATCTGCAAATTGGAACAGCTTCCACAGGAAAAGGGTAAGTGATCCCAAGCCCTTTGACTTGGAAACCAACCAGTGAGAAGGGAGGGGGTGAGATGTGATAAATTTTATAGTAGTACAGAGAAGGTAATTAAGGAGTGGCCGCTCAGTATTATTTCTCACACTATGAAAGATACAGAATAGTCAGTGAAATTATTGAATATCGGGTTTAAGAGCAAACAAAAGCAAGTTCACTTTCCATAGGGTGCACCATTAAATCATTAAAGTCAACACTGCAGAATGGCATCAAGTCCTAAGTATAAAGGTCTTCAGAAAGCATTTACAAACAGTCACTGGAGACCATCTAGCTCATGACAACCTAAATCAGGTGACTGCAAAATGAAGCAGGTAATTAATGATGTTGAAGACAATAAAAATGGAGGATTTTGCTCTGATATTTGTGTCCTGGCAGTCAGTCATCTTGAAGTAAATGTGAAATATTAATCCTGTAATTGTTTCCCAAGGAGATCTTTCAAGTGTTACAGGTGAAAAACAACTGCAGCATGGGCAGCAGGTTGAGGGAGGTGACTACCCCTCTACTCCTGGTGAGACCCCCCTGCAGTGCTGGGGCCAGCTCGGGAGTCCTCAGCACAGCAGAGACAGGGACTTGTTGGAGCGGGGCCAGAGGAGCCCCAGCAATACTGGGAGGGCTGGAACCCCTCTGCGGGGAGGCCAGGCTGGGAGAGCTGGGGGAGTTCAGCCTGGAGAGGAGAAGGCTCTGGGGAGACCTTATTGCAGCCTTTCAGGGACAGTCTTTTTATCAGGACCTGTTGCAATGGGACAAGGGGTGATGGTTTTAAACTAAAAGGGGAGGTTCAGTCTTGATAGAAGGAAAGAAGAAATTTTTTACGTTGAGGTTGGTGTAGACCCTGTCCCAGGTTGCCCAGAGAGGTGGTCGCTGCCCCATCCCTGGAACCATTCCAGCTCAGGTTGGCCGGGGTTCTGAGCAACCTTTTCTAGTTGCAGACGTCCCTGCTCGGTGCAGGGGGTTTAGACTAGAGGACCTTCAAAAGTCCCTTCCCACCCAACCCATTCTGTGATTCTATGATTCCAAGACACTGTCACCTTAGTGAACACCTGTAAATGAGCAGACTCCAGAGAATCACATTGCTTGAGAAATATGAATGCCCTTATGGACATTATGAGTCATTATTTGTGTTTTATTACTGTGAATAAATAAAATTGCCTCTTCCTCAGCTTAATTTTGCAAAGACATCCTTTCACACAGCTACATATGAGACGTAGGATGGATTCCTGGTGTTGTTTTGTTGTGTGCATGAAACATTACACAGCATCCTAATCTTTAGAGGAGAAGACTGGCTCATTCACCACTCCTTTGGCTAATTAAGAAATGATGCCAGAAAGTTTTAAAGTCTGTTTTTAACAAGTCTTTTTTAGGCAGATTAGCAACAGTCCCCCTTTAGAGATTCACAGTAGATGCTTTTATAGGGCTGGAGAGCAAAGAGGAGTGCAAAATATCACTCTGAAAGGGTGAAGCTAGAAATGTAGGTGAGCAGAAATCCAGGCTTGTTTCTTCTGTGCTAGCTCTGTAATACTCTCTTCTCTAAGCCAGCCCAGAACGATACTTCTTCAGCTTACGCATTTGCAAGAACTATTGGTTCCTAAGGTGGAAAAGCTGCCGGTTTGACGGCATTAAATTGCCCATGCATCCAGCTGAGCTGCTAATGTGCTGAATCACCTGCCGCATGCAGCGCTGGGCTCAGCATGGCTTTGCATCCGGCCTCATCGGCCCGCTGAAGTTCGGTCCCTCGCGCAGACCCACCGGGTACAGGTTTCTTCTTATATGGGCAACGCCCCCTCCTGTGAAGTGGGTCATGGCTAAATAAATCCAAAGGCACCATCTGGCCTTTGAGTTAGCAGCAGATATTGGCTTCCTCTGAGAAGAAAGAATTCTGTTAAAAAACAGTGAGCACCTTCCTTGTTTTGGGGTAAAAAACCCAGCCAAGCGCCACAGACTCATTAAGAACTTAATGACCAAATTGACTTTGCCAAAGGTAACCAAAGAGAGCAGGATGGAACTATAATATGCAGGATATACACTAGGACTCTAGAATGATCTTTTCACCGGGTATTTTTCTTCTGTGTATGTATGTGAAAAGCAGAAACCAACTCCCCAAACATTCCGTGACTCAATGATTCTATGATTTTGCTTTGTACATCTGAGTAAATGTGGAAGTGACTGAAGAGTAGCTAACGTAGAACATCAGCCTGTTGTTTGCAGTCACTGCTTTTCCTGTCAGTGACATTTTGAAGCCCCTATGTAACACTATTGATTAGAAAAACTATTAAATAATTATTTTTTTTTTCCATAAAGTCACCAGTGTTTTTTTAAATGCATTCAAGAACTCATCACTCCACAGATGTTTTATTCTCACTGCAGAGCAAGAACAGACATAGACACAAGCAGAAACACCCTGAATTCCCTGGAGAAAAGGTGGCTGTACCCACTTATCATCTGCAACCCAGAAAGAGAGCAGCACAGTTAGAAGCAAGGACAGATGTGGTCCCTGAGAGACTGGTAACCGTATCTGTAACAGGCTCCCGCAGTCGGACTTTATGGTCCTGCCACCTGAACAAGCATCATCATGACATGAGACAGAATTGGGAATGAGAGACCTGGCAGAGGAGAAGGAAGAGAGCAGATGTCCTTGTTTGGGGGTAAAAAATGGAATCTAATCCTTGCCCCCCAACCCTTTCACTGCTTTTCACTCAGAGGTTTTAAACGTGGAACAAGTAGTTGATGTAGCTGTTCGTGCTGAGAAATTATGGGAAGTGGTTAACAAGTATGCTGCCCTGTTAGGTATCAGCTTAATTCACCAAGAAGCTTTTAAAGCAAAACTCCCTAGGTTTTCATCTTGCATAAAGGTGACTCAGATGAGATCGTTACCCTTGGGCTGCAGGTTACAATTCAGGCTGCCAGCGTGCAGGGAACATAAGAACTGATGATTCCTTCTGCCTGGACAATTAAGATTAATGTGCAAGGCAAGAGCTGAAGTGCCATCCCGCAGCGACCCTGGAGCTGTAATAGTTCCTTCCCCTTGAGTTATTAACCCACAGGGTAGATGCTCAGCTAATCCTTTAGTCAGGTACAGCAATCTCAGACAGGAGATGTCTGATTAGCCACCTATTTCTTCTGCTGTGACAGTAAAAGACTCTACCAAATGACACAGGTCTAAAATGTATATATATGAGAGGACAAGTTAGGAGGTAAGCGGGCAAAACAAAAATGAAGTGTTCTGGGTCACCCTGGAAATAGATACAGGCAGTGTGAAGATAGCTCCTTTTCCTTTCCATGTCTGGTAACTGCATTATACTGTCTCAACAAGTTAAATGAGAGAAAAAACCCATAACAAAGTCTTAAGCTGGGATGGTGTAAATATTTTCTTCAGGATTTTGTCACTGTCTTATTCCTGCTGTTTTTAAAAAAGATCTCCAGTTGAAAGCTGGTTAAAATCATGTGTGTCAAATGAAAAAATACCCAAAAAGTCTGAACAGGCATTAGCTTGACCAATTGGGAATAAAGCCAAGTGCTTATGATATAAATATGGCCACCAAAATATATCATGCCTTTAAAAAACAATCAAGAGCCTTTTTTAGTCTCTTGATTATTTAGCAGGAGGGAGAACTATAAAGAGAGAATTAAAACCAGATTAGGTCACTTGAGAGAGGGCAATCTTGAGAAAATTTAACCCTTTGCGTCTTCTCCCTGCTCTTATTTCACTGAAAAGTTGTAGCTGTAATCTAAGACAAAGCAAAAAGAAAAAAATAAAAATTAATTACTGAGCATAATTTTTCCATATTAACACCCAGCTTCATTGGAGGAAACACCTAAAAATTAAAATACAGTTTTCAGAGTCTATTCCCAAGGATTAATAGGCCAGACAGGAAAGCTCTGTTCTTCTCTGTGGTATAACCCCAGGGGCACAAATTTCACTTTAACCATCTCCAGCAACAGGTTTCCACCAGACTCTGAACACCCAATGAAAATCTACTGTTGGTTTATAATTCTTGTGTGATAAAAATGGGTAATTTTTCCTTCTATACTGTTAAAATTTTTCTTGCCCAGTGTGTTTTTAAGTACTTCCCAAGCAGCTTTTCTGTCTTTGGTATTTTTACCCTTTCTAGATGAGCCTGTCAAAAACTTTCAGACTTGTTTTGCTGCTGTTCTTACCAGAATCAATAGCTGAAGTACTTAGTGTCACAGCTTTTTGTCTGTTGAAGTCTTCAAGTGACCACTTGCCTGACAGGTGCTATGGAAAATCTGCACTGTCCTTTTTGGATTCAAAGCTCTGTGGAAATTTCCAATTGCTCACACTTCTGGCAACCGCAGCAGCAAGAAAGAAGCTCTCATTTAGAGGCAGAAAATTTGCTGCGACCTTGTTTTGGAATTTCAATCAGAATGACACAAGCTTGGCCGAAAAAAATACAACACCCTGCAGCTGCATTCCTTCCAGACAGTTTCACGAGCAGCAAATGAGGTCTCTCCCACTGTGAAAGCAAGGGAAATATATAAATGAAATAGAATCATGATTATTTTCCACCAAGAATGGCAGTGTTGATTTTCAGTCAGCACAACCTATCCCAACACCATGCATAATTGAGCTCTTATAAAGGTGCTGAGCTCTAATTAGATTTGTTGCCATGTAAGTATATTGCGTTTGGTTCTGGGCCCCTCACTCCCAGAACGACATTGAGGGGTTGGAGTGTGTCCAGAGAAAGGCAATGAAGCTGGAGAAGGGTCTAGAGCACAAGTCTGGTGACCTGGGGTTGTTCAGCCAGGAGAAAAGGAGGCTCAGGGGAGACCTTCTCAGTCTCCACAGCTCCCTGACAGGAGGTAGGACCCCGATGGGGTCAGTCTCTTCTCCCAAGGAACAATCAATAGGACAAGAGGAAATGGCCTCAAGTTGCACCAGGGGAGGTTTAGGTTGGATATTAGGTACAATTTCTTTCCCTTAAGGGCTGTCCAGGCCTGGCCCAGGCTGCCCAGGGCAGTGGTGGAGTCCCCATCCCTGAAGGAGTTTCAAAGGCTGGGAGATGTGGTGCTGAGGGACATGGGTTAGTGGTGCCCTGGCAGTGCTGGGGGAACGGTTGGATACGATGTTCTTAAAAGTCTTTTCCAACCAAAATGACTCTATGATTCTAAGTAGTTAAATTAGCTCTATATATTCTGAACTCAGCCCTCCCTGAGCTCTGCTTGAGAATTAAGCTATTAGGAACTGAGCTATTACCACAAAAAAAAAAATTGATTTAGAGTTCCAAGGAACCTCTCCCCTGAGACAGGGATATCTTGCTTTCAAGTGCCTTTTCACACTGGCTTCAAAAGGCTTGTTTACTGTATTATGAAGGAATTGTGTCTGAAATGGTGAGAATGTCAACTCTGCAGACACCAAGGTCAGTGCAGAAGGAGGGGCAGGACGTGCTCCAGGTGCTGGAGCAGAGATTGCCCTGGAGCCCATGGTGAAGAAAATGGTGAGGCAGGTTGTCCCCCTGCAGCCTGTGGAGGTCCACACTGGAGCAGATCTCCACCTGCAGCCCATGGAGGATCCCACACTGGAGCAGGTGGATGTGCCTGAAGGAGGTTGTGACCCTGTGGGAAGCCCATGATGGAGCAGGCTCCCGGCAGGACCTACGGCCCCATGGAGAGGGGAGCCCACACTGGAGCAGGTTTGCTGGCAGGACCCCATGAGGGACCCACACTGGAGCAGTTGGTTCCTGAACCACTACACCCCATAGAAGGGACCCATGCTGGAGCAGTTCATGAAGAACTACAGCCCATGAGAAGGACTCACATTGGAGAAATTCATAGAGAACTATCTCCCATGGAAGGGGACCCAGGCTGGAGCAGGGGAAGAGTGTAAGGAGTCCTCCCCCTGAGGAGGAAGGAACAGCAGAGACAAAGTGTGATGAGGTGACTACGACCCCCATTCCCTGACCCCCTGTGTCACTTGGAGCAAGGAGGTAGAGAACTGGGGAGTGAAGTTGAGACTGGAAAGAAGAGGAGGGAGGGGAAGCTGTTTTAAGACTGAGTTTTTATTTCTCATTCTCCTTCTCTCTTTTGATTGGTAATAAATTAAATTAATTTCCCCGAGTCTGTTTTGGCTGTGATGGTAACTGGTGAGTGATCTCTCCCTGCCCTTATCTCGACCCATGAGCCTTTTGTTAGATTTTCTCCTCCCTGTCCAGCTGAAGAGGGGAGTGACAGAGCAGCATTGGTGGGCACCTGGCCACCAGCCAGGGTCAACCCACCAAACTGAGAAAAATAGCTGCACACAAGAAAAAGAGCAGGAGCTTTTAAGTGCCTTACTAATAATTTTTACACCTCTTCCACAACTCAACACCTTTTACTGACAGCAAGCAGGACTCAGCCAGCTGCTTCTCTCCACTTTAAACTTCTGAGTCAGATGCACTACATCTCTTTGTGATGACTGGCTGGCTGTCAGGCACCCACCCCACAGCTCATTGGCCCTGCTGGACAAAATGACAGTGGTACATACAAGGGCACAATAACCTTGGAGTCAACGGTAGGGTTCACCAAAGATTGGAAATGTGGTAAAATGGTAAGTTTTATGGCTTTTTGCCAACTGGCAAATGTACGCTTTTGTAGGACTTAATCCTCATGAATGAACGTGGAACCAAAGAAAGCAAAATGATACTTGTCCAGGGTCTCAGCTAGAGGAGGACCACTATCATAGAATCATAGCATCATGGAATAGTTTGGGTCAGAAGGGACCTTTAAAGCTCATCTATTCCAACCCCCATGCAGGGAGCAGAGACATCTGCAACGAGAGCAGGTTGCTCAGAGCCCCAGCCAACCTCACCTGCAATGGTGCCAGGGATGGGGCAGTGACCACCTCTCTGGGCAACCTGGGCCAGTGTCTTGCTTCTTCAGTGTAAAAAAATTTCTCGCTTCTCTCCAGTCTAAATCTCCCTCTTTTAGTTTAAAGCCATCGCCCCTTGTCCTGTCACAACAGGCCTTAATAAAAACATTGTCCCCATTGCCCCCTTTACGTCCTGAAAGGCCACAAGAAGGTCTCCATGGAGCCTGTTCTTCTCCAGGCTGAACACCCCCAGCTCTCCCAGCCTGGCCTCCCAGCAGAGAGGTTCCAGCCCTCCCAGCATTGCTGGGGCTCCTCTGGCCCTGCTCCAACAGTCCCTGTCTCTTCTGTGCTGAGGACTCCAGAGCTAGCCCCAGTAATGCAAGGAGGTCTCTCCAGAGCAGACCAGAGGGGCAGGATCCCCGCCTCTCCCTGCTGCCCATGCTGCTGGGGATGCAGCCCCAGAGATAGCTTGCTCTCTTCCAGCAATGGACCATCGCTAAAAATGCATCACTAGAGACTAGATCATCCCAGCCGTGCAGGCAAGGCCAGCTCCTGCCTGTCCTGAGCTAGTAGTAACGTTGATGCTCATTTAGGTTATGTCACTCAAGAATGGGTATAGGAAAACCATCTCTTCTGGTGCAGAAAGCTCTATTTAAGCACTTGTTCTTTTACAAGCCACCTAGAAAACAGACATTTGAATCAACCAGAGTTTTGGGAGAACAGCTTTCAATTTTCCCTACCTTTATCCCAGCTCATGCTGGTTGAAAAATTGAAAGCTGAGACAGTGAGGGGCCAGCTGAGATCATCTGCATGGACAAGCCCTGCACACCCCTATGGTTTATTTCATTTCTTTTTTCCCCACGTGCTTCGCCCGAAGCCATTCTTTATTTGGATGGGCAGTGATGGATGATGATGCCTGCCCAGAATTACATGGCTGCAGTGGTGAGGGACGGGCAGAGCTGTTGACCTCACTTTGCTGGGACAAGTGGATCTGAAGGGAAGCAAGAGCAAAAACTTGGGATTTCATGTTTCATACAGTATCAGGTAGCACAACAGGTAGGGATGGACTCTCAAGCTGTGCCATCACCTTTCTGATTGGCATCAACATTTTTCTTCAGTGGGAGGATGGTGAAACAGTGAAACAGGCTGCCCAGAGAAATTGTGGATGCCCCATCCCTACAAGCATTCAAGATCAGGTTGGATGGGGCTCTGAGCAACCTGGTCTATTAGAAGATGTCCCTGCCCATGAAAAGGGGTGGGAACTAGATGATCTTGAAGGTCCCATCCAACCCAAACCACTCAATGATTCTACAGCATGAAATAATTTCCATATTGTCCTTTTAGCTGGGCCCAGCTGTAGGTCAACGGCACCAATCTCGCATGACAGCAAGTTGGCCTGATGGTACCTCAGATCTACTGCATGCTGGAAGGTCCACCACCACCTCCAAATCTCCATCCATGTAATAATAGTGACACCCTGCAAATCTCCTATTAATTAACATCCTTAATAACTACTGTCCTACTAATTTCCATCAGTTGATTAGTGCTAATTATTATCAGAGTGGCAACTCTTCAGTGCATCTGCCCAAGGCTGAGAGACCTGCTCCCGTATGGCAGTTCCCAGCACAAAATGGACTTGGAAAGGGGAAGAGCCTCCAAAAGCTGCACAAACAGAAGCGATGCTGCTGTGCTGAGGAATGATGCTATTTTGAGGCAAAACCAAGAAACATGGCTGTTTCTTCCCAGTGAAGCATCCCAGAGACCGGTTACAAATCCCTGTGGAGGGTGGGGACACTGGTGTGGTGCTGGCCGGGTGCTGGGATCAGGATGCGCCATCTCCCCGATGCTCTCACTGGCACCGACCTCCCAAGTCAATCACGGTACCAGACCACGTTTATTGGCTCCATGGCAAAAAGATACTTAATAAAGAAAACAAACCGTGTGCGACTAATCCTGGGACCGCGTCCCCAGCTCGGGTTTCTAATGGCTTTTCCGTGCTGCGCTCCCAGTGCTCGGCCCTTCTTCCGTTAACGCCCCCGTCCATCACCACTGCTTCGGGGCTGGGATCACCTCCCCGCCAGGCTGGGTGGCTGGAAAAGCCCCTCCTGTTTATTTACAGCAGCTCTTCTGCTCTGGCTCCGGATGCCAGAGCCAACACGCCGAGGCTGGGTCACTGGAAGGGAGGTTTTGCTGCTTGCCCGGTGTCGGGCGGGGTGAAGCTGAGCAGTGGTGGGTGCACCCTCACGCCAGGGGCCATCTGATCCCTTCCACCTGTCAGGGTGGCTAATTATACCCCCACGGGACCCCCGCCAGCCTGCAGGTTGGACCATAAAAAGAGGAGGAAAAAAAAAAAAAAAAAAGCCTCTGGTGCCTTCCAAAAGAGACAACAGAAAACCCACAGCACCCTAAAAAAAAGCCCTGAGGAGAAACCCTGCAGCTCCATCGGGTGCTGGTGAGGACGATGGCATCCTCACCTCCCCACCGATGCTGCTCCCATCCTGATCTCCCTGCTCTGGGGTTCCCCCCACAGCCCAGACTGGCAGTGGTGCCTGAAGCTGGGATGGTGCCCAGCTGGCAGCCGGGACTCCTCCCTGGCATCCAAGGCAGCTCTGGGTGAAATTCAAGGTGCTGTTAACGACCCACAAAGCCTTAAATGGCCCAACAGGCCCCAACGCGCAGAGGGAGTGGGATGGGGATGAGAGGTTTCGCAGGGCGCAGCCTTCTTTAGCACGGTCCTGGCAAAGAAGCAGGCAGCAACTGGTGGAAGGTCCTGGCTCAGCCTTGGGAATGACGTTAATTAACATTTTCCATGAAGGAGCTTGGCAGGAGGTGGTGGAGGAGAGGAGGAAGGAGAAGCTGGGTTACTGGGCCGACAAGCAACCACCCACTGACCTTACAGAGGGTATGAGAGGCCCCATCCAGCCTGGCAACCTCAGCTCTGCTCTACCAGCAGTTTGCCCAGGTTGAACTTCTCAAGCATCTCCAGGCTTGTCTCACCCCCTGCTCAAATGCTCCTTTCCCAGAGCACAGGGGACAGCCGGCGACGAAGGACCAGCAGATGGACAAGAGGTGGCAAAGTGCTGGAGTGTCTTCCCATCACCTTGGACCCGTGTCCATGTTTCTGTCCACTGTGATGGACAGGAGCCCAACTCCTACCTGGAACTCCAGAGCACTGAGGTGATAAAATCACCAAACAGACCTTCTGCAGAAGGGGAGCACGAACAGCACGAGTTAGTACCCGAAACCTGAGTGATTCAACTCCCAAGTGCTTTCTATTTATTTTTTTTTAAAGCCCTCTGAGCATCCAGGGAGATTCACTGGAGTTATTAGAGGTGGCCCCATCACTGAGTGGCAGGATTAACCAGCTGGATTGATGTCAAGCTGTTTGAACGTCCCTCTCACCCACCACGTCTCAGAGCTAAGTGGCTGTTGGGAAGCTCTCGATGGAGGTGGCTGAGCCGTTTCCTGATGCTGCTCCGAACTGACAGCCAGTAAATAGCTCTTTTTTTTGATGGCTTTTTTTTATAATTGGGTGCAGATGGAAGCAGCCTTCAAAAAAACAAAAAAAGAAAAAAAAAGAAAAAAAAAAGAAAATTCCAGCTCCATGTTATTAAAACCTGGAGGACAACACATACAAACATCATCCAGTCTGTGGAATAATGATGGGAGGAATTTAGCCGACACAATTGTCCCGAGGAATTTTCTCCAAAGCAGGTTTTTTTCTGCCCTCAAAGCAGAGTTTGGTGCCCCTGAAAAACGCTTACAGGGAAGTGATGGTTTTCGATGGCCTTCACCAAATGCTTGCTAGGATTTGGGATCTACCAAATGCTCTCTGTGATCTACTGTCAAGCCAAGAACCCTCTTCCTTTGTATTTGCAAACAATAAATCAGCATTTGAGCTAAAATACCTCCGGGGCTGGAGTGGTGTTTCTAAAATCACTAGGAATATATTTGAAAGGCGGCAAAAGAGCTGGGAGAGATTGAAATGACTCAGGAAAAACCTTGTCCTTGCAGCATGTAGACATGGTGCTGAGGGACATGGTTTAGTGGTGACCTGGCAGTGCTGGGTTAATGGCTGGGCTCAATGATCTTCTAGTCTTTTCCAACCAACATGATTCTATGATCCATTCCCCCAACTTGGTCCAGCCCAAATAGAAATGACCTAAGGGATGGGGTGCACTTTCATATCCCTTCTCTGACACTTCTTGCCAGTTTCCTCTAAGATGCTATCAACTGTTTCCTCTCTCCTTGCTGCTCCCAGGCTTGGGTGTGTTAGGGTTGTAATTGAAATTTCCTGAGAAGAAAAATGATGCTGGGCCCCACAATGTAAGAAGGACAAGAACATGTTGGAGCGGGGCCAGAGGCAGTCACAGAGATGATGTGAGGGCTGGAACACCTCTGCTGTGAAGCCAGGCTGAGAGTTGGGGTTGTTCAGCCTGCAGAAGAGAAGGCTCTGGGAAGACCTTCTTGTGCCCATTCAGTTCTTAAAGGGGGCTACATGAAAGATGGGGAGGGACTTTTTAACAGGGCTTGTAGTGATAGGAAGAGGGGTAACGGTTTTAAACTGAAAGAGGGGAAATTTAGGTTAGATATTAGGAAGAAATTTTTCACTTTGAGGTGAGACACTGGAACAGGTTGCCCAGGTAAGCTATGGATGCCCCATCCCAGGAACTGTTCAAGGCGAGGTTGGATAGGTTGCTTTGAGTAACCTGGTCTAGTGGAAGGTGTCCCTGCTCACTGCAGAGAGGAATCCCCACTCTGCTTTATTGAGGAACCTTGCTTCCATCAGAGACCCTCACAGTCTCAACATTCACATGCCAAAGGCGTGATGGAGCCAGTTTCATGTGGGGAGCACAGCAACGGTAATTACCAACCCCAAATCATCACCGCTGGGTATGGAGTGAGCCAGGCAACCACTGGACATCCCCTACAGCATCATCTGCATCAGGGATGATGGGCTCCACCACATAAGTAATTTCAGATGGCTCAAGGAAGGCATCACCCACTGCTTGTGGGACACTGAGATCATTTGACAACAGAGAGCAGATGGGAACGAAGGGAGATCCCAGCACGGGAAGCAAAGACGAAATCTGCTTTTCTTTGCATTCATCAGTACAGAAGTTCAGGTCAAAATGAAGAACTCTCAACCTTATCAGTATATTCCCACTTTAGAGCCATGATTCAGCAACGGCTTTTCCCCGGAACTTCATATTTTTCATGTTTTGTGATGCACCTTCTTCTACAAAGATAATAAAGTGCACAAGAGGAAAATCGCAGGCCAGTATTTATCTAGGCGCTATTATCAACTAGCCCAGGCTATTAAGCAGTTCAAGGTTGCCCTGATAAGCAACAACTTTAACGTAAGCATCTGAACGCTCTTGAAGATACTACAGTTAAATTAAAGCAGCAATAAGAACCCTCATTATGCCATTACAGAGTACGGTAAATAAGATGCAACTGGAAACCCACAAAGATTTCCGCAGCGATACACGGATAGGATTGGGCATGGAAGACACTTGATTAGTTTCAGAATCACAGAATCATAGAATTGCTTTGGTTGGGAAAAACCTTTAAGATCACAGAGTCCAACCGTTAACCCAGCACTGCCAGGTCATCAATAAACCCTGTCCCTCAGCACTGCATCTTCACAGCTTTGAAACCCCTCCAGGGATGGGGACTCTACCACTGCCCTGGGCAGCCTGGGACAGGCCTTGACAACCTCTTCCATGAAGAAATTTTTCTGCAGGTACAACCTGAGGTGCAACTTGAGGCTGTTTCCTCTTGTCCTATCACTTGTTCCTTGGGAGAAGAGACCAACCCCACCTGTCTCCAACCTCCTGTCAGGGAGTTGTCAAGAGTGAGCAGGTCGCCCCTGAGCCTCCTTTTCTCCAGGCTAAACAACCGCAGGTCCCTCAGCTTCTCCTCACCAGGCTTGTGCTCTAGACCCTTCCCCAGCTCCATTACCCTTCTCTGGACATGCTTCAGACCCTCAATGTCCTTTTTGGAGTGCAGGGCCCAAAACTGAACCCAGAATTCAAGGGGCAGCCTCCCCAGTGCTGAGTCCAGGGGATATGATCCTTGCCCTAGTCCTGATGGCCAGACTGGTGCTGACACAAGCCAGAATTCTGGTGGCCTTCTTGGACACCTGGTCACACACTGGCTTGTCTTCAGCCATCTGTCAACTAACCCCCTCAGGTCCTTTTCCGCCGGGCACTTTCCAGCCACTCTTCTCCCAGTCTGGAGTGTTGCAGGGAGTTGTTGTGACTGAAGTGCAGGACCCAGCACTTGTCCTTGCTGAACCTCATTCCATTGGCCTCAGCCCATTGATCCAGCCTGGCCAAGTCCCTCTGTACAGCCTCCCTACCTTTGTAACTCTTCAGTCTACAAATGTTTTCAATAGAAAGCTCCCCTCACCAGTACTGAGATTTATCACTTAGTATCAGCAGTAAACCCATGGTCACCCAGAAGAGATGCACAAGGACAAAACGTCCCCAGAAAACTGGAACACCCAGACAGATCCCAGCCTGTGCAAATCCAGCCTGGCCACCACTCATGAACTTACGAGAAGACCCATTACCAAGACTCCCTGATTTTTTCTTTTGTTTAATAAAGATTTTACTTACTAATCAGTTTGTTGTTGCAAGATTTCTGCTACACATTACAGGAAAAAGAACCAGTCAAGCAGGCAACTCTAGCACCCAGAAAACATCTGTCAACTACAGCAAAATTCAAGATAAATGAAATAAAGTAGCTTTTGTAGTTGATTTTCGTTCAGCTGCAGTGGACTATAAAAGAGCTATCAAAGGCAATGCTCTCCATCAGCTATTTCTGAATGATCATAGAATCATGGAATTATTTAGGTTGGAAAAGACCTTCAAGATCATCGAGTCCAACCATTAACCCAGCAAGGCCAGGTCAACACTAAACCATGTCCTTCAGCACCACATCTCCACACCTTTGAAACCCCTCCAGGGATGGGGACTCCACCACTGCCCTGGGCAGACTGGGACAGGACTTCACAACCCTTTCCAGGAAGAAATTCTTCCTCGGGTCCAACCTAAACCTCCCCTGGTGCAACTTGAGGATGTTTCCTCTTGTCCTGTCACTTGTTGCTTGGGACAAGAGAAGAACCCCACCTGGCTCCAACCTCCAGTCAGGGAGTTGTTGGGAGTGAGGAGGTCTCCCCTGAGCCTCCTTTTCTCCAGCCTCAACAATCCCAGGTCCCACAGCCGCTCCTCACCAGACTTGTTCTCTAGACCCTTCCCCAGTTTCATTTCCCTTCTCTGGACGTGCTCCAGCCCCTCAATGTCCTTCTGGGATTGCGGGGCCCAAAACTGAACTCAGGATTTGAGGGGTCATCTCCCCACGGCCCAGTCCAGGGACATCATCCCTGCCCTAAATCCTGCTGGGCACACTGCTGCTGATACAGATCCCATATTCTTTCCTAGAAGCAGCAATAATCTCCTGAACTAGGAAATCTGCGCTTCTGATACTATGTTTCCTTTTTTAAGCTGAGGTCATTTCCTCTTGTCTGTCCCGTGGAGAAGCAGCAGATTTTTGGGCGAAGCAGGGGGAAAACCTCATTAGCCCTTTTCATGAGCTGCCCAGGTTCCACGATCTGTCAGTGCCTAAGCCAGGCTGTCACCACTCACAGCCTGTTGTTCGGACAAGAGCAAAACGTTTCCAAGCAAACAGTTTGGGAAACTCTGTCCCACCCTCCCCGCACCCCCCCCCCCTCCCCCCCCCCCCCCCCTTCCCGGGCCCCCGGCCCGCGCCCCCACCGGCCTGCCCAATGTTTCCCACCCCCAAAGGCCCCCCCGCCCCCCCCC
>WTSP01023522.1:0-14311 GCA_025331215.1 Actenoides lindsayi
GGCCCCGCGCCCCGGGGACCCCCCCCCCTCCCCCACACCCCCCCTTCCCCGGGCCATGGCGGCGGCGGCGGCTGCGGCAGCGGCGGGGTCCAACTGGGGCCTGATCATGAACGTGGTGAACAGCATCGTGGGGGTCAGCGTGCTCACCGTGCCCTTCTGCTTCAGGCAGGTGAGCGGCCCGCCGGCCCCCGGCCGCTCTCCCGGGGCTGGGAGCCCTTCACCGGCGCTGGGGGTCCCGTCCCGGGGCGGTGGGTTGGCCCCTCGTCGCCGTCTCCGGTAGAAGCTGGAGGGGCCGGGTCGCTGCGGCTCTCACCGACCCGAGAGAGCGGGTAGCGGGGGGGTCCTGGGGCCGGTGGGAGGGTCAGGGGAGGTGTTGGGGCCCGGCGCTGGTTCCCCCCGCAGAAAGAGCCCGGTGCTGGGGTTCCTGCCGCCGTAAAGTCCCTGTGAGCTCCTCGGTGTGGTCTCTGTC
The DNA here is from genome assembly GCA_025331215.1 of Actenoides lindsayi. NCBI lineage: Eukaryota > Metazoa > Chordata > Aves > Coraciiformes > Alcedinidae > Actenoides > Actenoides lindsayi. The sequence goes on from WTSP01023522.1 coordinate 470, forward strand.
CCGAGACCGGGCTGCCCGGCTTGGGGCGAGGGGGGCGAGCGTGTCAGTCGGAGGCCCTATTTGCATTTGTACCCCCGGTCCTAATTTGGGGGGTGGTTCAGTGTTCTGTGGTGTTTGGTCAGCGAAGGAAGTGCTAAAGGCTGAGATTGGGCACTTCTTGTACCAAAGCGTCTGGGTTTTGTTGTTGTGAGATCCCCAAACAATCACTTTGTGAGTAGAAGGGAGGAAAAACACGGAAGGGATTGATCGGTATGATAAACACGGGTCAGCTCAGAGGGGTTTGCAAACCTGCTGTTCAGCCTTGGCGCTGAGCTGTGCCCCCCCTGCCCCTCTGCAGGAGCTGCTGCCACCCCCACGGCCGCACCAGAGTTAAATACAGCAGAAAAAAAGGGCAAATTAAGATCTGCCACCGCTTGTGCCCATTTAAAGTCACCTGCTTAAAAAAATGCCTGATGTTTATCATCTCCCACTGCAAACGTGTGAGCCAGCGAGACCGGCCGGGGCTGATTGTGAGCTGGGTGACGAGTTTACTCTATCAAACAGCTCTTGTTAAATACGTTTAGAGCAGAGTTTGCACCTCGGGATTAGGAGGGGTCTTTGCTCTCCGTGAACCTGTGGAGAGCACTGGGGGGGTGGGTGAATCGAGGGGAACCGTGGAAGTTCTGCTCCACAAACAGCTCCCACTTCACTCCCCGGTGCAGCTGGGAGCCGTGGGAAACAGGCGGCTGCTCCGTGCTGTCCTTGGGCTGCGGAGAGAATAAGATTGACCTTGTGCATCGTGTTTCTCCCGGCTGCTCTGAGGTCGAGGGAACTCAGCAGGTGGCAGCGTGGCTGGAGACGTGTGGGAGAGTCCCTTGGTGCTGGGGTTGGCAGGAGGCCTGCGTGGAACCGGCCGATTGTCCACCTTGGGCTTGTCTCTTCCCTCCTCTTCTCCCCTTGCAGTGTGGCATCATCCTGGGAGCTCTGCTGCTGATCTTCTGTTCGTGGATGACTCATCAATCCTGCATGTTCCTGGTGAAATCGGCCAACCTCAGCAAGCGCAGGACCTACCCCGGCCTGGGTGAGCACTTCCAGCTCTAGGGCTCGGGGCTTTCTTCTTTTTTTAACTTCCGTTTTACTTCGACCTCTTAACGTACGCCTTTCATGCCGCCGCCGCCGCCGTCGGAACAGCAGATGGTTTCTTGGTGTAGCTCCCAATTTGCGCCGTTTCCTTCCCTCAGTCTCCATCCCCCCCCGTCCCGTGCCCCCGGGGGAGCGGGAGGGTTTAGTTCTGCCCTGGAGGGTGAAGTTAACCGGCGCGGAATCGCTTGGCCTCCGCGGGGCTGGGGAGGAGATGTGGCGTCGACGGCTCAAACCCCCCGAGTTTTCGGGAGAGCCGGCGCAGGGGGCGTCTGCTGTAAATTATCGGTCTCGGCACGAGCGCCGCCAGCTCCCCCGCCCAGCGTGCCGCCGGGGACAGCGGGTCCTGCCAGCGGAGAGCCTGGCACGGGGCTCGGGCCGCCTGGATCGGCGGCAGGGCCGAGAGGAAACGGCGCGCGAGGTTCCAAGCGGCCGAGAGAATAAAAACATCTGCGAGATTCCTGTGTGGGGTTTGTGGCGCGGCCTGCCAGCCCTCTTCCCCGCAGCTCCTCGCCTCTGCGCCGGCCTTGGCCTCGCCTTGTGACCTCTCTGGCCGATTCTGTCTGCCTCGGGGAGGGCAGGAGGAGGTGGTCGGGTTCCAGCCCTTGCTGTCGGCACGTGGAAGGACAGGGAGAGTGGTCTTTTACTCAGTTTCCCTTATTTCTCTGGAGAAGGAGAGCGTCGGTGGCGTTGCCCTCCGTGGACGTGCTCCAGCAGCGCCCGCCTCGCTCGCCGGCCGTGCTGCGGGCAGAAGGGTCCCCTCCATCCTCCCCAGGTGCTGCTGCTGGGCTGCACGTCTTGCCTTCTGCCGAGTTATATCTGCTAGAACCTGGAAAGATCCGGAAGTTCTGTGGTCTCGGAGATGCTGGAGGGGAGGGGAAGCCCCCAAGGTAGCACCCGAGTTGTCCCAGCCTGGCTGCCCCAGTTGCCTCTGCCTTCCCCCTGACAGCAGGTCTTTGTACACCGCTTCCCGGAGTACAGAGAGTCCCCTCCACCTTGGAGCATCTCCCGGGAAGGAGGGATCCCCGGCGCTCTCTGAAGCCAAGGAGCTGGAACACACAGAGGGCCGGTAATGCCTCTGAACTTCCTGGCACACTGAAAGAAACGCCTCTGCCCTGGGAGAGGTGCCACCGGGAGGGACGGCCCCGGGAGGAAAGGCAGCGCTCCCGAGGCGCATCCTAATGCGTCCAGGTCCAGCAGCTCCACACAGACGGCCCTTTGTCGCCGGTGGCTTGTGCCCCGGTGCATCTGCGAGAGGTCCTGGCAGCCCCCGCGGCTGCTTCTGTGGGAGGCTTTGGCAGCGCTGAAAGACCTAAGAAAGTCTTGCAAATGAACTCGAGTTGGCCGGTCCCTTCCGGAGGAACGCCGGGAGCGATGGTTACCGCTACAAAGGAGCCGGGGCGCTAACAGCCCGACACCCAGCCCAGGCGTCTTCGCTTGGCAGCGCCGAGGCCCGAAGGGCTTGGGTATTAAAAATAGTTTGCTCTTCACCCCTGTTCTGCCCTGAGCGGGAGGGGAAGGGCCTTGGACGGATGGGGACGAGGAGCGGGATGTGGTTCCAGTCAGGTTTCGAGCAGGAGATGAGCTAATCCCTCCCCTTAAGGCCGCTGAGAGCGGCCTGGGTGTGCTGGGCACCGCTGCTGTCGGCAGCTCGCTGCAGCCCCCGCCTCCGCTCCCCGTGGAGGAAAGTGCCAAAACACCGGTTCTAGTGGCCACGCTCGGCTTAAAAGGGCTTCTTCAATGTCTGGGCAGGTTCAGGCCTCTCCAGCTTGTGAGGCACCCAGAGATCCCTTTCCCAAGATGCTCGATGGGACAATTTATTTTACGGTCATCGCCTCCTCGGGAAGGTAAAGGCTCTCATTTCTCCAGCGTCCCCAGCTGGGGACGTCTGGCATAACGTTGGAAGGCTTGTCCTCATCAGAACGTCCCTTCAGAGTGGCCAAGGAGACCCGTGGCTTCTCAGCATCTCCGGGTGGTTACCTGGAGGCCCCTACCCCTGGGTGGTAGGAAAAAGATGCTCACAGGATTCCCGGAGCTGGCTCATTGCTGCCCCGCTTTCCGGGAGGGCTGTTTTCCTCCCGCTGGTTCCTCGCTCCCAGCCCTGGCCCCTCGGCCGTGTGACTGACCCCCCCCAGGGGCCTTTTCCCCCCGACAGTCGCCTGTTCCCAGGGCAGAGCCGGAGGCTGCAGCCGGTTCCACCCCCGAGGCACCGGCTGTTCTCGGCACTACCCCGCATGGCGGCCCTGCCCTGGCTCTCCCACCACGCTCTTCCCTCCTTCGCTGGGAGAACGTTGTGTTTCCTTCCTTTTTAGCTCAAGCAGAGTCCAGAGAAGTCAAGAGTTTGTAAGTTAATGTTTAAAACAGTAGAAGGTGCTTCCAGAAGTGAATAAAGTTTGTTTCCTGGCAGCGTTCGGGAACGTGCGCGCTCTACCTTGAGAGAAGATGAAGGGAGCTCAGGGTGGTGGTTTCCTTGTTGTTCCTCTGCAGTTAGAGGCTGACAGAAGCAGGCAGTGTGGTCTGTGCTTGGAACTGGAGGTCTCAATTCCCATTCTGCCCAGTAAGATCTAAAAATACCAGCGGAGTTTTCTTGGCATTTTCTTTTTAAGAAAAAACACAGCGATTTAAAGAGTACTGATCATTTTCTGCTACAACCCAAGTATGGGAGGGGAAGAGAAAAAAAAAAGGGAGAAAAAGAAAGTCTCTTGGCAGCAGCCCTTTGGTGTGGGTTGTGAGTACTGGGTATTCTGGGTATGGGATTGAACGTTCTGGGCACCATCTCAGCTCTCCCATCCAGCAACGTCAGGCGGCTCCGTTAAGAGTGGGAAGATAAAAATAAAAACGAGAGTTTGATTGAAATTTTGCACTGCACTAACTTTTTGCCACACAGCATCTTACAGAGGCATTTTTTCCCCTCTTCCGCGCTGACTTTTCTTTTAATGGTTGCCATGTGTGACTGCTACTTCACACCGCGTTCTTTATAAATAGAAAAAAAAAACCCAACCCCAAACCCCAGAGAGAACCTGCTTTCTATCTTCCCCTCCTCTTTGTTCCTGTTTTATGTGGTTTTCAGTTTGTGGAGGGCACGTCTGAATAAGAAAGTGGGAGGGTGGGCAAGTGAAACAGCCCCAAAACACAGCCCCGGTGGGTTCCTGCTGCGCTGCCCTTTGTCGCTCTCGTTTAAGTTCAGACTGATGTATGTGCCACGTTCTGGACCCTTCTTTGCCTAACTACAGTGTTGGTTTGTTTTTTTTCCCTCTTCCTCCAGCATTTCACGCCTATGGAAAAGCAGGAAAGATGTTGGTGGAAACAAGGTAATCTGCTGCTTATTTAAAGCTTGACCGGTTTGGTTTTCTTTAGTGAAAAATACCGCTGCGTGGCCTCGCTGCGCTCTCATTTCTTACCCTCCCACCTTCTCTGCTCCCAGAAGTCCTTCCTTGCCACCTCGAATTTGAACAAGAGCCCGAGCGAGATCCCCCGAGTGCAGCTCGCAGGTGTTGCCTTCAGCATATCCCCCAGTTCCTGAGACAGGAGCGCTTTCCCAGACAGTGGGAGCGCAGAAGTCTGGGACTGAACTCATCTCCCGCTCCGCTGCTGTGAAATCACGGGCGTGTTGCTTGTGGCCCTTTTCCAGGGGTGAAATCCCTGCCAAAATCCCCGTGGGTTGGTGGGGAGGACAGCTCTTGGTACCTTGGATCCACCCTTTCACCGCTCTGGTCCTTCCTGCTCCTTCCTCTGGGAGATGCCACCTTCCTTCCAGACCCTGGTTCCTCAGAAGGAGGAGGGAACTGCCCCGCAGGTCCTGGTGGGCGAGGGGACAGCGTCGCTGCCTTTTCCGGCAGAGCTTCTTCGGTGGAGGCGTCTTGAGCCCAGGCCAACCAGTGGTGCTGGCTCCTTCCCTCTTCCCAGCTGCAAACTGCTGCACGGCACTAAAAATACACCGAATATTTCTCAGATGTTCCTCGGCCATGCAGGCAATTGCTGTAATTGCCACGGGGATGTTGTATAATTGGAACTGGGAGGGAAAGTGGCCCGTGCAATCATGATGGGGAGGAGAAGCAGTTCATAGGACAATCTTCTCATTAAAGTGTGGTCCGTTTTTGTGGAAAGAAGTTTTGAGGGCCGGTTTGGTACCAAGACTTCTGTGGTGGGGCCCCTGCTGCGGGGCGTGGGGCTGTGAGAGCCTCCTGCTGATTCTTTTAAACGGTTTTGGGTTTGTTTTGGGTTGTTTTTTTTCCCCAAGAAATGAAGGAGTTCTGGCCACCTCCAAGCTTTGGTTTTTTTCCTCGTGGCTTCCAACTGCCATTAAACCCAGGCACGGGGTGTTACCAGAGCTCCATCTCCAGCCAAGCCCTTAGGTGTGGACGGAGCTTCTCTGGTGGTTATTTTACCGATGCCCTGCCCTTCACCAGCCCGAGGATGGGAGCCTGGTCCTGCCCCCAGCAGCGGTTCTCGGCCCGCGTGTATGGCTGCCAGGGCCAGCTCCCAGCCCACTGCGTCCCTCGAGAAACAAAACCTCCCTTACTGCTGCTGCCAAGTGGGTTTTTTAGTGTGGGTTCAGCAAAATTTGGGGCTTGTCTCCACCATGATGGGCTGGGAGGTTGTGTTAGAGGGTGGGTGTAGGCTGAGGCAGGGCAGGCTGGGGTTGCTCTGCCGCCGAACACCAGCGAGCGACCGTGCCAGAGATGAAGTCACTTCAAATGTCCCTTTTAAGCTGTTTCTGTTTAACTCTTCTGGGTGTTCCTCAGTGAACTGGGGGTGCAGTGGGATCCTAACCAGTCTTCAGCTGTTGTGCACAGGGTGTAGCTTGTCGGTGCTAAACCTTTGTGCTTTATCCCTCACCAGCAGCTGCAGTGCCTGTGGGACGTCTCGCTCCACGCCGGGCACGTCGCGGTGTTTTCACCGCTCCCGTGTCAGCAGCGCAGGGCCTGTCACCCCCTCTAAGGCAGCCTCAGTGTTAGCAAAGCCTCGTCTGAACGTGGCCACCAAGACACCTCTGCCCGGGAGCGGGAGCTGCGTTCCAAGGTTCCCTGTCCAGCCTCTCCCTAACCCGTGTGCGTTGTGTCGTTTTCCCAGCATGATCGGGCTGATGCTGGGGACCTGCATCGCTTTCTACGTCGTCATCGGTGACTTGGGGTCCAACTTCTTTGCCCGGCTGCTTGGATTTCAGGTAAGGAGATCTTCCCCGGGTCAGGGCTCCGATGCAGACGGCGGGCCCGGTTCTTCTCGCGGCCAAGGGCGTCCCGCCGTAGGCACGTGCTCGGCAGCCCCGGCGGGGTCATCTCCTGGTGAGCTTTAATGTGCACAGAGCATTTGGCTCTAAGAAGTCCTGGAAGCCCAGACATATGGCGAGCAATCAGCTGTGTAAAACCTTCAACGAGGCGCTTCCAACAAAGGAATTCTTTTTAACTCGGTCTCTGTTAATTCTGGAGCAGATTCCTGATGCTTCCTGTCTTCATTCCTGCCCCGACGGGTAGCGACAGGCAGTTCCTCTCTCTGAGCTCTCACCCCCTTGCAGCCAAAGTTCAAGAGGGACTTTTGTCCCGTCCCTTGCCGTTTTGGTGGCCAAAATTACTGTGCGCCTGCCTCCTCTTTAAGATAAGACGTGATGAGCCCGGTGTTGGCTCAGGATGGCGGTGGAGAGAGCTGCTCCTCGTGGGCAGGGGGCTGTTGCCACTCTTCCCAGGGAGGTGGTGTGAGGAAGCAGCGTGGCCGCGTGGAAGGGTTTTTGGCGGGGCTGTTATCTGCTCCTCCTGATGCCGCTAAGCTCCGATTAAGGGACCGTGAAGTTAAAAAGGCGCGTTGTGGCTGCAGCCAAATGAGGTATTAAATATTGCCGAGCGTTTCGGAGTGTTCTGCTATAATAAATACCAGCGTGAGGGTTTGATTAATTCTCTGGATCCGAATTTTCAAGACTTCCATCGCTTGTCTCCCAAGTAAGTTTGGTCTTTTATTTAATTGCATGGAAATGGCTAAATAGCTCGTGCTGGATTAGCATTGGAACACCCCCTCCCCAAATACTTCCACTTCAGGATGGACCTGTCACACTGTGCAGAGCAACAGTGGCACCCAGTGACTGCAGAAGCTAATCACAGACCCAGCCAAAGAAATGGCAGGTTTTCAGCATCAGGTCTTTAAATACGAACGGAAGCAGGATTTCACCTTTGGAATCTGTCTGAGCTTTGTGTCGTTTATCACTCTGGGAAAACCAAAGCACAGCGGGGAGTTACTGCTTGGGTGGGATGTTTTGGAGTACCCTCCGCGCTCCGGTTCTCGATGCAGGTCCTTTTTTTTTTTTTTTGCCAGGTGTCGGGCAGTTTCCGCATAGTCCTGCTCTTTGCCGTCTCCCTGTGCATTGTGCTTCCCCTCAGCCTGCAGAGGAACATGATGGCCTCCATCCAGTCCTTCAGCGCCATGGCTCTCATCTTCTACACCGTCTTCATGTTCGTGGTGAGCGTCCGCGCTGGGAACGCCCTTTTCCCGGTGTTTGAACACCAGGCACGGGCCTCGAGTTGAAAAAACGGCCTTCCTGCTTAATTAGTGTCAGGCGTAACGAGCGGGGTGGGTGCTCGTGCTCTGGGGTGGGGAGGCACCAGTTGTAGCAACCGGCCAGCGGGTCCTTTAGCTCTGAACGCACGCCGGGGACCACGGCAGCACAAATAACAGCGAACCACGAATCGAGCTGTGGTTTCTTCTGCTTGTTGGTGTCTTATAATTTAGGGCTCTGAACTTTGACTCAGAGGCTGCTGGAAGATGTGGGGAAGGGTGCCTGGAAGCAGAAAGGCTTTCATCGTGCGTTGCTGTTTGGCCTTGAAAACCTCAATGCTTCTAATCCGTGGGGAGAAGGCGGCTCTCGCTCCCAGCTCTGGCGTGTTCTTCGCGTGGTTCTCTGCAGCTGGTGGTTTTTTCAGGCCACGAGGAGCTTTGTTTGTTCCACACCAGCACTCCTGTTTCTCGAGCGCTGAAAGCTCTGTAAAGCCTCAGGACAAGTACACAGCATATACTTGCTCTTCGGTGTATCTAGAGAAGTTTTTCTGCACTGAGGTGGCTGGTTCTGGACCGTTTATCGAACCGTAGAATCATTAAGGTTGGAAAAGACCTTTAAGGCCACTAAACCATGCCCTGAAGTGCCACGTTTACGTGTTTCTCGTACACCTTGACTCCAGCACCGCCCTGGGCGGCCTGCTCGGGTTCAGCAGGGCAAGCTGAGTGCTGCTTGGCTCGGCCAAGCCCCGCCGTGTAGCACCATCTGCTGAGAGCTGGGCACTTCAGCTTTTTCCTCATGGATGCTTGCGTGGTTAGCTCGTGGTGCCCCAGCCCTGTCTCTCCTGAATGTCAGGGCTGGAAGAGCTGAATCAAAAGGAAGAAAAGGGAGGTGTGGAAATTCTTTCCACTACACTGTTTTCTGGGTAGGTGGTGCTGGGTCACACCTCTGTGAGGAGGCTGGGAACTGCACGGGAGTGCTCTGTGAAACTGCCGTGTTCCAGGAGCTGTGCCTTTAAGAACCCCACAACCTTTCACGAGAGTTGGCTGCGCTAAAATGTAATCTCTGGGGGTTAGAAAGCCCCCATTCAGGCAATGTTATAAACAGGCATTCAGGCAGGTTTACCTTCTGTTTCCTGTGCAACCCAATGCCTGCCAGTTGCCCTGTCAATGGCAGAAGAGCTCCCCAGCCTCGCTGGGTGCCTCTCTCCCCCCGTTCTCCTGAAGTTCCCCCTCGCTTGTGGTGAGCTGGTGGTGTTAAGTGGCTCTGGAGTAGCAGTGTGCAGGTGGGGGTCCTGCTTTAGGAACCTTTGTCTCTCTCTGCTGAACAGGATTCTCCAAGGCAAATGTCACTGACCATTTGGATTTGAAAAGGTGGTTAAAGGAGCGCAGAAGAAATAGCTGGGAGTGATAATTCTCAGTGGAGATTGTCCCACCCCGCTGCGGGCTCTGGTGGCTGATGGCATCAAACAGGGTGCTGGGGGGGGAAAAGTCCTCCATCTTCTAAAATACACCCCAGCATCCTGGATGGCAAGGGGCCCTTGGGGGTTTCTGGGAGCTTTAATAAAGCGGGTGGGTGGAGAGCTGGGGGGTTGGACTGGTGGAGGTCGGGCAGCAGCAGGCAGCCTAAGCTGTCCCTCACGGAGCTGCCTTTTGCCCCAGCGCCGGTGTTACCGCTGCCGCGGAGTCGTCTGGGGCTGGATCTTAACCCCTGTCCTTTCTCTTGGCTACAGGTTGTGCTGTCGTCCTTCAAGCACGGGCTCTTCAGCGGGCAGTGGCTGCAGCGAGTGAGCTACACGCGCTGGGAGGGCATTTTTCGCTGCATCCCCATCTTTGGCATGTCTTTTGCCTGCCAGTCGTAAGTACCTGCTGTTCCCCCCCTCCGGCAGTTGTGGCTCGCGAGGAGTTTTTTGTGAGGGCAGAGGGTCACGGGGATCTGCCAGGGATAGATACCATCTGGTTTGCTATTTTATTTTAATCAAAGTATTTCACAGCCCGCTGAAGTACAGCGTCTCGTTCAGTTGTGACCCTTTTGTTACCTAGATGGGAGAGGGAGTTATGTTTCACTTGGGAGATACTGTGCTTGAGCCACACGAGATGATTTGGGCCAAACGGATCCTCAGCGTAGGGTACGATGCTGCTGGTGCAGCTGCAGCACTGATGAGTTTCCCCCGGTTCTGGAAGCGAAGGATTTAGTACCGAGAAAGGCAGCGGGGCTGTGGCACCGCATGGCTGCAGGGCCCCCTGCGGGGTGGTGTGTGCTGGCAGCTGCTCTCTGCCTCCCTGAACTTCTCTGAGAGCACTCAGAAGATCACACAGTCCTTGACTTTGGAGAGTCAGAATCACTGAATCATTCTGGTTGGCAGAGCCCTTTCAGATCACGGAGTCCAACCGTTCCCCCAGCACTGCCAGGGCACCACTGACCCCTGGCCCTCAGCACCACAGCTCCACGAGGGGCTTGGAAACCCCTCCAGGGATCACGGGGACTCCACCCCTGTCCTGGGCAGCCTGGGACAGCCCTGGACAACCCTCCAGGGGAAGAAATTGTTCCTCAGCTCTGACCTAAACCTCCCCTGGGGCACTGTGAGGCCGGTTCCTCTTGTCCTGTCGCTTGTTCCTTGGGAGCAGAGCCCGACCCTCCCTGGCTCCAGCCTTCTGTCAGGAGCTGTCAGAGCCAGAAGGTCTCCCCTCAGCCTCCTTCTCTCCAGGCTGAACAAGCCCTGGTCCCTCAGCCGCTCCTCACCACACTTGTGCTCCAAATCCATCATCAGACACAGTCCAGCCCCTCAGTGTCCTTCTGTGAGCGAGGTGCCCAATGTCCCCTTGTGCTGCTCCACACCTCTCTGGGTGAGGGACACAACTCCCTGAGAGGATAAACATGGGAGGGGTTGCACAGCCATGGTCCCTGCATCCTCACCAGGGTCATAGCTCAAGGGGATGGGAACCTGCTGTGTGCTACCCAGAGCCCCCACATCAACCCAGCAGGGAATGGCCCCTGCACCCCAGCCCTCCTCCTCCCAATGGGACAGACCCCAGCAGCAGCCTCCACAACCCCTCAACCCCCTTGGGAGGGACACAGGCCAGCTGAGCCCCATCAACCTCCCACTCCTGGGGTAAATCAATCCTGAGGGCAAGGTGCTGCTGACACTGAGGAACAGAGTCGGCTGTGTTAGTTTGAGCTCTGGCCAAAACTCAAGGGAAAGAGGAAAAAACAGATAAAATAATAAATCAATGCCTGCCAAAGAGAGAAGGGCAGAGCCAGCGGGGAGGGGGAAGGCAGCAAGCAGCAGGGTGGTGCTGTGGATCTGGCAGTAAAGCCAGAAACCATCTCCGCTGGGACAGAGCGACTTGTGCTCTTGCTGCGAGCCCAGCTTTTCGACAGGCTCTGAAACCCGTGTGCTGACTCCGAGTGGCACAAGCGCAGCGAGCCCCAGGGGAGCACAGGACAGCCCTGGCAAATCACACTGGGGTCGTTCAATACAAATGCTCTCGCGAGTTATTTTTATAAGATGAAAGCCAAACTAACTTCATTGCTACCTTGAGCTCAAAGGCTCATCGTGAGCGACACAGGTTTGCCACCAAGGAAAGAAGGGAGGTAGAAAGAGCAGGAGGAGATGCCACTCCCATCCCCCCATCCACGCCTGGGAGGGGACATCCCATCGTCCATCACTTCAGGCCACGGTTGGCCAGCCCCAAATTGCCCTTGGTCCCTCTGACCACCTCCAGGCAGCCCAAAATTCCCCCCGCTCACGGTGCACGAACGCTCTTGCTCTCACATCCACGCTGGGCGAGCCCTGTGCTGCGGAGCTCGGGTACCAAAACTCAACCTGATGTGGTGTATCTGCTGTTAAAACCAACGGCTGCAATTTATTTTCGTTTCTCCAGCTTGGCCACAACCGCACCTTGAACGAGCCCTCCAGCCCCTGCCCACGGCCAGCCCCACGGCACGCGGAGGGCCACAGCCCCTGACAAGCCCCACGAGGGACGGGTTGGGTTTATTTGGGATGCAATTCCCAGTGCTCTCCAGGCACCCACGTACAGGGTTTATCAGGCTACAAAGCCGCAGCCTGCCCGGTGTCGCTGCTGTCGGTTGTGTGGTGCGTGGTGAGCATCAGCCTCACCGCAACACCCGCCTTCCTAAACCACCCCAGAGCACCTCAAAGCCAACAACATACGTCCATAGGTGACGTTTCCTCCCCTAGCACAGCTTCCTGACCACTGCTGAGCCTCACTTGTACCAACCACCCCAAATGCCTCCTGGTCTCCTCCAGCAGCCAACCTGGGCCAGGCTCTGCCAGCCTTTCTGAGCTGCAAACTGCCTCTCCAGACCCGCTCAGGAGAATGTTAACTCTTCAGGTTGTTATCTTCCACATCAAGTGTGACTATTTTCTTCTTTTTTTTACCCTTCCCCTTGACTCGCCCCTTGAGAAAAGCTTCAGCCCAAATTGCTCAGCCACTTCCAAGAATAAGGCTTAAAAAAAAAAAAAAAGCTCTGCTGCTCCACCCGTACATTTAAAAAAAAATAAAAAATATGGCAACCCTTTCCTTAATTGGCTGCATGACAGCAGGATATAAAATCTGGGCAGCAGTTGTCTGTGTGCTTTTTGTTGTCCTTGTGAAAATTAGCTCAAAATTGGATCACTGCTCAGGGAAAATTAAAGCACCCCATCCAGCAGCCACGTCAAGCCTAGGCTGCCAGCACAGCCCCTGCCCCGTTGAGCGGGACCCTCCTGCTGCAGCGGGACCTGCTCCCCGGTTTGAGGGGGACAGGGGCTCCCCCGCTGCCCCCCCCAGCCCTGCCAGTGACACCCCACTCCCACAGACATCAGCCCTTCCAACCCACTGCCCTAAACCTGCCCCTGGGACATGTCTGTCCCAGGAGACAGAGGGCCCTGCGAGGAAAAACAGCCCCTGACAGTGTAATTAGCAACAACTCCCTGCCTAAGGAAGACACCCAGGGGAGAGGGGGGGGAGGCAGTCAGGCTCAGCCAGCCAATTTAGACCTACTGGTACCTAATCTTCCTGTGCTTGACTCGCAGCCTCGATGCACTGGGGTGTGTGGAGCTGCTTCCCATGTTCAACGCGAAATTTCAAGCTTAAAGCCCCAGCCAGTGAGCAGCCCCCCAGGGCCAGCAGCCCCCCTCCCCGGGCCAGGCTGTCACTGCAGCCCACGCCTCTTCCTCCCAGTAAATCTGAAAACGTCAGACTTTGGCCTTTCCTCCCACAGCTCCTGCCTCAACAGTTTCCTTAATAACTTAGCAAATTTGTCCGAGGCTTTCCGAAAATCCAAATAATGTATCCCCCAGCTGCTCTCCCCACTCACCTTATCGCAATACTGAGAAAAAGAAGCGAAGAACCCCACGATTAAACAGGATTTCCTGCAGAAAAGCCACGCGTTGCTGTCCTTAATCTATCACACCGAAGCGCAGGCATTTCCACACCAGCCTTAATTATTTTCTCAGCCAATTTGCTCGGTGCTAAAATAAAGCTGGCTGCTCGGCAATTCCCACAGTTCTTCTCGTACCTCTTTAAATTAAGGACAGAGCAGCAGAGGCTGCGCTCCCATGCAGCCGTTGCTTTTGATGAGAGGTTACTTTCTGCCGGCAGTTCAGCCTCTTCATCGTTAAATTCCTTCAGAGGAGCTGACTGGAGCCCACTGGGCCCCAGACATTTGTTGCTCTTTAATTTCACCATTTGCACAGCACCTTGTACCCCTGGAGAACTTCATCTTCATCACTGCCTACATGTACCGCCTTGACTGACGGGATGAAACTCTTTCGTTCCATCGTAACGTCCCCTTTCCCCTGAATTTCTCCTGCCAGGCTCTGGTGCCCAGCTCCCTGCCCCACAAGGCTGGTGGGCAGCCCCTCAAACACCTCTGCTCTTGCAGCATGCACAGCTAGTTCCCGTTGGGCTGTGTTCCCTCCCCCCTCAAATAAAAAAAAGAGGATTATTCCTGATGTAAAGCCTGCACAAGCTTTAGTAAGCACCACACATGCACTGCTCCAAGACAGGATGCTGCAGTCCCCAGCAGCATCACTAGCCCAGCACTTCCCACCAGCCACCACTTCATCTCCTCTGCTGCAGCTCTGGGCTGACCCTCCAGCTGCTCTGCTTTGGGGCACTCCATGTTCCAACCCCCTGTTTCTCTTCTTCCCCATAAGACCCTGGCCCAGGCTGCCCAGAGAGGTGGTGGCTGCCCCATCCCTGGCACCATTGCAGGGGAGGTTGGCCGGGGCTCTG